>JASCZI010000010.1:252198-296133 GCA_036250425.1 Stylosanthes scabra
ATAAAAATAAAAAACTAAAATAGATAAATTAAGACTATCCGTAAATACAAAATGTTTTTCAAATTTTATATATTTACATATAATTTATTCATAGAAATATTAATTACTTTTCTTCTTTTCATGAGAAATATTAATTCTTTTTGTGCATCAAATTATCTAAATATATATAATATAAAATTTAATTTTCATGCACCGTTATTGTAAATGACCCGATAATCATGTAAAATATTTTACTCTGCAAATGCATTAAAATTAAACTCTAAACTATTTATGTGGATTATTAATTTTTATTCAAAAAGATAATTTTTTTGTTTAGTTATGTTTAATAATTTCAAAAATCAGTAAGTACTTCATATAATTTTATTATAATATAGTAAACAATATTACATTAACACCTTTTCAACAGCATATAGTGCAGTACTAATTTAAAAGAAAAAAGTTACTAATTTGATTGTAACTTATACGTGTCTTTGGGCATGCAAAGTACACACGTATATATACCTGGAGCATTTTATAGCTGTTGAATGTTAAGGCATGTCTCTTGTCTTGCAAGTAGTAATATACTCCCTAAAACGTTTAAGCAAATTAAACCGTACGTCTCTAATGCAACATACACTCCCCAAATTAAAGCCAATGGATATCGATGTTAAGAATTAAGATATGGTTTAACTTTTAAGTTTTTAACTAATTTTACAGTAATTCAGCGCCGAAGGCCCAGGAATGCATTCAGACGTAAACGTATAGCACGGGATAAAGGTCAAGGGCCTCCAAGTTATTGTATTATTTTATATACTTAGAATTTAAGATAAAAATAATAGCATAAATATTTTTTAAAAAAATAATTTTCTTAAATTTAATATACTCAAAAGTCAAAATGTAGTTTTAATTACTTATAATATTTGAAACAGAAAAATAAAATAAAATAATGAGCTAGTAAATAGTAATAGCAAATTGTTATAAAAGTTTTTTAAATAATAGAGTATAAGAAGACAGAAGTATTTTCTTATATTCTACACCAATTATATGATTACATTACACCGCTAAGGAAACTATATGAGTAACTTATTCGAAACTGCAAGACAATTTTCCCATTTAATAAAGCAAAATTTCATTTTCATAATCATAAATTGCAATATAAGAGGGCATAAATGTCATTTAAACATAAGCGCGTTAATACTTACTTAACAGAGACATGCACGAAAACAAAGGACTATGAATGAAGTGACAAAAGACAGGAACAATAACAGTAGCAGATGCAAAGAATAAATAACGTAAACGTCACGACTGATCCTGAAGCAGTGCCACTCGAGATTCAAGGAAGAAACATTCCGTCTCTCTCTTGTTTCTCTGATAAGGCACAGTTACACAGAAAGATACTAGTGCACTGAGATCAGAAGAAGAAGATGGAGAATGGCAATGGAAATTTTAAGAGCAGTTACGACTTCAACAGCAAGATAATGTTGATCTCCATCTTCATTGTCTCCATTGTCCTCATCACAATGATATGCTTCTACATCTACGCCCGCTTGTACCTCCGCAACACTCGCCAACTCCAACGCAATAATCATAGCATCCGTGGCCACCACCACCACCACCCTCACTTCGTATTCTACGTCAACCCTGCCGTCATGTTGGCTTCCCGCGGCCTCAACGCCTCCGTGATTGCCTCCCTTCCCGTCTTCACTTTCTCCCGCAAGACCCACCCTGACGCCGTCGACTGCCCCGTTTGCCTCTCGGAGTTCGAGGAAGGGGAAACGGGTCGGATCTTACCCACGTGCAAGCACAGCTTCCACACCGAATGCATTGATATGTGGTTCCAGTCCCACTCCACCTGCCCAGTTTGCAGGGCACCCGTGGAGCCTCCGAAAGAACCCGAGGTGGTTATAACTGTGTGCGAGTCTGAACCGGGTTCGAGTTCCCAAGGAGAGGATGGGCTGATCCCAAAGGATTCTTCTTCGTCGGTTGTGAATGTGAGCGTTGAGGTGCCCGAAAGAAACGAAGATTCTGGTTGTGAGTCTTCGTCGTCGTCGTCGTTTCGGTCGCCGGTGGGTCGCATGGTATCGTTGAAGAGGATCCTGAGCAGAGAGAAGAAAACGGGTGAGGAAGGTGTGTGTACGATTTGAGACCCAGTAAGTTGGTGAGATGACGTGGCGTTATTGGAATGGAGGCTGGAGATGATACAATGATATCCAAAACGCAGTGGCGCGTGATGTGAGTGTTCATACTTGATATATAGTGCTGCGCTTAGTAACGTTGATCGTATATACCCGTATATACTACCATACCAATGTATCATCTCTCAGCCTCTCTCCCACATACACAAATTCTTTTTATTATTTTATTTTTTACATTATATTCTCATCGTAGCATAAGAGGGAAAAAATTATTTTTGTATTTATCGAGTTAATGATACAATTATACAGCATCTTTCTTCTTTCTTTTTCGTTTTCTTTCTTTTCGCTATTAAATTTGCATTATATTCAACAGTGTGTATATATTATATCATTTTTTAATAAAAAATTTCTCATCGAGTTAAATTATTACTAGTGGGATAATAAAAATGTTATATCGATAAAAGTGTTCACTCTCGACATTTCTCGTATAATTATATATAACACAATATTATTTATAATAACATAAATTCTTCAATAGTTTACATTGTAATAATTATTAGGATTGGAAAAGGATAATAGTTTGAAATGAAATGAATTTATTTCAAGATGGTTTTCTTTAGTACGTGTAAAAGAAAGGATATATATTGTTTATGACTGAAAATATGTTATGTGTTTTATTAATAAAACTTTTTAAATTTTAATATTTATAAAATGTGTGATTAGATCTCTATTTTTTTTTCATTAATTCAATACTCGTATGAAAAATATATAATTGCATCACAAGTTCCATATTTAAGTCACCAAAAAAAAAAAAGTTCCATATTTCAATAATGATTAATAATATATAAAATAAGGAAAATTATTTAAGGACTCTAATAATAGGATTACCTATTTTTCACCAATATATGATGAGCTGTACATTCAGTACCTATTCTTGTATATATTTATAGCCCTAATTTCATAATACAACAAGAGGAATATACACTATTTTGTCTCTGTTTCAATTTGGCTCTCTCTATTTTCTGCATGCTTGCCATTATTCTTTGAATTTTCTTTTACTAAAAAATCAATCATAAATTTTTTTTCAATTCAATTTTCAAATTAAATTCTTAGAGAGTTGTGCGTGTGTTCTACGTACTCTCGTGTTCATTACATCTTTTTAATTTCTTCTAGTAACAAAAAAAAATATACAATAATATTTTATCCAATTAAAGGTACAGTACATAGTTAAAGAATCAAAGTAAAATGTTATTAAATCAATCTATAGTTCAATCTTTTAAAACACTAGTTCCAAAAAGGTTGAACCGAAAGTTGATCCTAATTCCTAAAATAACTCCAAACGAATGTTACGACTAGAATTAGACTTGACCTTTTCTTTGATTTGCTTGGCTAGGTCAGGAAACTATATAAAAACTTTGTCAAACGATCCGTCACATACTCACATAGTCACATGCATGCACTTTGTTTCTTGAAAAAAATTCAATCATCATTAGCTGGTACACACAAAAATGATCGTTGACGTGTAGAGGAAATTCAGATAGTGGTATATATAGTGCAAAAGTTGAATCCACTCGTCACCATCCATGTTGAGTGTTGAGATCTAGTTTAATTTATTTAGTTTATTAGGGGTTCTTTTACTTGTCATTTTCTGCTTTATACACGGTTCCTACTGTTAAAACTTTACAACTTGCATTACCACACAGAGACGTAATATGATTTGAACTTCCGCCACCAATTTAACGTAACAATAGGAATTAGGATGGTCTGGATGGAGATGGACTTGGACTCATATGAACCCCATGGATAGGGGTATGAATTAAGAAAATGGTGCGGGATTATTATTTAATTTAATAAAATTTGACACACCGGTATGAACTAGGTATCTATATTCTATCATCACGCTAATAAACCAACAACCACGCAATATATATGTCTTCTTCATTCCGATGATGCTAGTCTGTTAGTCTAAGAGTATGCTACCAAAAATTGTGATTGAGCATTTATATAGATGATTAACGCATAATATATGAATTCTAATTAGTCGTGACCAGTGTGATTATATAACATTTTTATTATTATTAAATAATATTATTTACACTTTAGTGATAATTTCATTACCATTTTTCGCTATTATCATTCTCATTTCTCAGCACGTAATTCCTATTTTATGGTAATTATATTTATAATAGTTATGATAGTTATTAAATTTGAGTAACAATTAAACATTGTAACTAAAATTAATGTCATATTTTCATATTATTTGATAATATTTATTCTTTTAAATTGAAACATATTATCAAATAGTGATTTAATTTCTGTACTTATATTTTTTTTACTATGGAATAATTTGTTTATTTCTTTCCCTCTCTTATAATTAAATTTTTACCATAAAAATATTTTTTAATAATATTTTTTGAAATATTTAGGGTTAGAGAATTTAGGTTTAAAATTTAGAGTAAGAGGATAATTAAATTAAATAGTAGCATTCATAACAACTTTCCTCAAATAGTGATATAAAAGTTTAAAACGGTCGAGAGAATACGGCTGGTGGCGCCATATGCGTTATGCAGCAAGATGGGAAAGAATATTGGCGACGCAGGCATGGAGAATGTATATAATAATAATAATTGAAATTAAAGCATGTTAGGGATATTTATGGATGGGAGTGAGAGTGGTGGAAGCTTGACGGAGGTTTGTGGGGCGGCGAGATTGGAGGGTACCCCAGAGTCAATGATCCAAGCATCACGCTCACTATGGTTAGACATCTCATAGAACTTTGCCGGATAGTATTGATCAGCCTCAATAGCGTTGAGGACCTTGAAACCAGGCCATGTTATTCTATCTTTTGTAGCAGCACCACCTCCCCTGTTGTTGTATTCAAGGTATGTGCTTGTGTCCTTGAACGCTGACCCCATCCATGGCATGTACCCTTCTGGAACGAAGATATCATCAATCTCAGAGTCCATTATCACAACCTTAGAGAATATCTTCCATGGCCTTCCAAGATACGACACCTTGCGGGGCATGCTCGTCAATTCCGGTGTGCCTTTGAAGTAGCAGTCCTGGAACACCAGTGCCGTTGGGCTATCAATCTTGGTCCTTCCACCAGCAGTCACCATGCATTGTTGAGTTTCCATTGGCTTCCTCACAATGAAGCTACAGTTTTGGAACACCGCTGCTGCGTCACCGAAGATGAAGTCGATGGTACCGGAGACGGTGCAGTCGCGGAAGTACTGCCTCTGTGATTGCACGTACAGTGTGTCTTGGTATGCATCCATGTGGCACTTGTAGAAAACTGCTTGATCTGCTGTCACACGAAGCGCCACCGCTTGGTGCTTCGCAGCTCCTGCTGTGTTCTCGAACCCAACGTTTACGGCCATGAAGTTAGCAGCATTCACACTGAAAGTTGAGGTGTAGTAGGTCTGAAGACCATCAACATAGTTCTTGCTGCCGGTGAATCTGGTCTTAGTGGGCCCATCTCCGACGATGGTGACGTGAGACATGGACTTCTCCAAGATAACATACTCACTGTAAACGCCTTCCTTCACATAGATCACGAAACGCTTGTGGTTGTTCTTAGGGACAGTCTGGAGGGCCTCCGTCACCGTCTTGAAGTTTCCGCTGCCATCCTGAGCCACAACACAATCGGGTTTCAGTCGGGTCGGGTCTTCCCAATTCTCCGCTTCGAGAAGACTCCTACGGCCGAGCTCAATCCAGGAATGCAAACCGTCATCATCTATATCAGAGAGAAGCTTCCTGCCTGCTGCGGGTGCAGGGACTGGAGCAGGGGCCTCGCCATGGCCACCACTTCCCTTAAAGAAGTTATCCAAGCTGAAGCTCTTGTAGATCTTGCTGGCGCCATTGATGATATCCAAAGCGTTGCTGCTTAGCTGGAGAGAGGTGTTCAAAACCTTAGCCATCTCCTTGCCGGCTTCGGTTGGAACATGCTGGAAGGCTTCCAAGCAAGTTTCCTGGTGAGCGAGGGTACCGGCGATCCAGATCTTGAGGTCGTAAGCGTACTGAGGGATCTTGCTGAGCTCGAACCTCTCCATCATGTGAACCGATCTGTGGATATCTTCAACGGCGTAACCAAGAACCTCCTTGCAAATATCCAAGGCCTGTTTGCTCATGTCGTCCGTCACCACTTTCTGGAAGAGAGTGGAGTCGTTGATCTGATTCTCGATTTCGTCGGCGGTGGCATTGAAGGCTGCAATGATGAGTTCCTTGGTGTCGGTGGTGCCGTTGTTGGTGGCCTTCTCGAGACTCTTCTCGCATGTTTCTTTGTACTCGGCGGATTGGCAAATGACGTGGGCGTTCCTCTGGTTCTTGACGATTGTGTTGGTGCTGGTTTCTTGTTCTTCGACGGCAGTGATGTCAATTCCGACGGCAACGCAACCGACCATAGCGACGAGGAGAATGGAAGAGACGGTGACAATGGCGATCTTCTTCTTCCTCTTCTTATCATCCATGGTGCTGAAATGATGATCACCCGCCATCCCTGACCGTGAGATATTGAAATTGATGATGGTTGTGATGAATGTACGTGGTAGAAGAGTAAAACGTGTGGGCCCTTTGGGCTATGGCTTTTCTTTCACAGCCCGTGGGGCTTGGCTTCCTTTGGCGCCATCTATGCCTTCATTTTATATACATACACCACAAACCCCCAAAATTCGGAATGGGATTGAATTAGTTGCTAAAATTGGCTAATCACAAACGTATATACCCGTTCCTTCTTTTTCATCCGTCTAATTCTTCAGTAAATTTAGGAGCTCTTAATTAATATACGCCTTACAGCACTCTCCAGATAGGACCTCCTTCAATGATGGTCTTACACAACATTCAACCTCTATGTCCTTAACTATTATTAGCTTCGCACTTATAGGGTCCTCCATGTCCTCTACAAAATTAACCTTGTGAACAATAATATATAAAAAAGGGAGGTGGCCATGTTAAAAATAAATAAAAATATACTTATATATTTAGTTACATGTACCTACTTTCTGATACTATAATTCGCTGTTGATTATATTATGACTTATTGCACTGTATATATAAAACTAAGTTATATGTAAACCATAAATTAGCCAAATATGCATGCATACTGATGAAGCTTTATATCATTATCCCATCCCATAAGATTTGGATATCCTATATGAGTATATGAATTTAATAATTAATAGCGAGTTATTCGAAGTTGGAAATTATATATAATGTTAATAAGAATCTTATCTACACCACTTTGCAATAGATATTTATTATTTTCTCCTCAAAGTAATCATATATAGTTGACACAAGCATTATAATTTGAAAAAAAGAGAATCCATCAATCCATTGTGTATCATTCTAGTTAGCTTTTTAGTCCAATATTCTTTGTTATCATCATTTTTTTAAAATAAAACTAACATGTAAGTATTGTTTCAAGTGATTTCAATTTAGTCCTATAGAAGCATTTTTGCTAAATGAAAAATAAACAATAAGAAGGTATATATTCTGATCTTCACCGTCCCTATAATTTTTGCCGTCACTCAATCATTAGCGTTCTATCTCTTGATTTTGATTTTATTTTATTTCCTGATATATGGCACGGATCAAACTCACTAACCAGTTCGTTCCTTATCCTACTCAAATTTGATCAAGATAACTAACCTTTGCTTCATCTTATACATACATATATACGTACCCCAAACAATTTAGGTGATAAATACGAATATATTCTATCTTATTCTTATACTGTCCGTCACGCCTACTACTCATGATGAACATACCATAATGAAAACCTCGAGTTAAGTTAGCTGTAATGCCTTATAATAATTTAAGTTTTGCAATATGTCATTCACTTATTCAATTAATTTTGGTGAGTTATAATATACATCTTATTTGTATACAGATTTAAAGTTCAAGAGACTTGGGTAATTCAACACTTTCCTCTTATCTTTTAACACTAATGCATGTAGGCTCCACAAAGTTAAATATATAAGTTGGTACCATATATGCATGTTGCAGTAGCCAAAAACTAGGACGAATAAAGCAGGTATAAATGGACGTGATAATAATAATAATATTGGAGAAAGTTGTCAACATATTGGAATAATATAAACTCCTTCAATTCCTTTTAGTAAGGATATCAGGAGGGGTGCTAAAGAGTTTTTCTTATCTTCTCTGCCACTATCATTTCGTTTATTTACAAGTAATAATAAGCATTTTGTTAATTAACAAGTACTAAATTTGTGCGAATGAAGAAGAAACTAATTAAGAAGAAGCTAATATGGTCAATTTCTATGAAATTCTCATATTAAAGTACTTTATTATTATTATTATTAATATATGCTTTGCTTGTTGAGAGAGAGAGAGTAATAATGTTAGGCGGAAGCAGGTATCTAATCAGCTCCGGCCCACACATTAGTATAGTTGATATTAGGAATATGATAATGATATAGAGCTGATAAGGCACAAAGCTCTATTCATTAGGGTACTGATTCCTTCACCTAAAATTGAATAAGAACAACTGAATCTCGTTATTGCCTCCATCTTCTTCATTATCATCTGATTCTCTTTCGGCTCATACATATTTATCTATCTAAATACTCAATAAATTATGATGAATGTCCATATCATTGATACAATCATCTATAGTAATGAAGATGGAGAAAGATGAGAACGAATGAAGTCCTGAAAAATAATATTATTGGCTATCTATATATGTTGTTTATTTTCCCCTCAATATAATGCAATGGATCTCTCTTTATTCTTAACTACAGTAGTTGGTTATTTTTCTTTTTCCTATATATTCTATATTCTAGCTGGTAGTTAATTATATGCATGATACCCAGGGCCAGCATCTCGTCGCCGACCAAAAGATTGGAAAGAATAATTTGACATTGAGGATGATCGAATCATGCATGGAGAGATCTCAATGCAAACTTATTCCACAAGCTTAATGCTAACACTTGTTGCCATCATCCCATGCTGTTTTTCTAAATAAATCTTCTATTATTACTACATATCTCATCATTCAAATTGGTCAATCAAAACAACTAACCTTCACTCGCTCTCTATCTATATCTTATAAAAATTCGGTTCCTGTATATACGTAAGACTCTTGAATAGAATTGTTTATTGAATAACACTGAGACTTAATTTTTTTTTTTACTAAAAAATGATGTATTTAAAATGTGGCTATGGGAGAATAATTTAATTAGTGCTCCCTCAGATACACCTAGACCCATAGAGCAATAATGATGATCATATCTGAAACGTAGACAAGGTGGGGCGAATATAATTCCACACTACTCAAAAACACCAGGCATTGATTCATCAACAGAAAATGAAGTGGTGTTCATCATGTAAACCTTAAATTTAGTACAGAATATATTACACTTTAATTCCATAATCACGACCATCTTCACAGATAAAAATGGTAACATAATCTCAAAAGCTCACGACACAAGTAATATATTTAATTTCCTTTATGTATATCTAGGAATAACACCCGAATAATTAAGTGAAAAACCCACCTCAAAGATTTGACCAATCTTTTTATGATTCTTTATTTTCACTGATTTAACTAATCCAATAAAAGAAGCTGATCTCACTCATCACAAGTTGGGAAGCTGCTACAGTGCCTTATGTGTGGCCCTATAATAATACATAGTCTCGCACTTAGACTTTGTACACACAAACAAAAATTAAGAGAAAATAATGATGAAGACTACTCAGGGTGTTACCAAGAGCACTAAGGGACAAGAAGAGTACATGAGTTCTGGTGGGAGCACTACTTCAGAGTGTAAAAATCTGTGCCAATACAAATTCTATCCAACTTATTTGAGTGCAAAGGTTATCCAGATAAAAGTTGAAGACATCAAGTGCAATGAAGCTGCTTCAAGATTCATAGTAGGAAATGGTAGAACAGAGCTGCGCCAGAGAGGTTTGGTTGGCTAAACATTAGCACTAATTAAAGGAGTAATTGTTATTACTACATTAGCACTCTCTTTTTTTTTTTTTAAATTTTATTTTTAGAAAATGAGTTATAATATCTTCTCTATCTTTTGTACTGTAAGTCAGTTACAGAACTATGTATTTATACCAATCTTGTGGAAGGACCAAAACAAATGATTAAGGTCTTCTGCAGCTTAAAGTATTAACTATGTGAAACTGAAAACTCATGTAGCTAGCCTTCTTTAATTCCAGCTAGTATATGTGTATAAACCATGCAACTTTAATTTGCGTTCATAACGATTATGGTTTAGGAAACTTTCACTTTGATTAAGGTCTCTAATGCTGTTTTTACTTTCTCTATAGCTGAAACAATTTGGCAACTCAATGTCATTGGATTTATTAAATTAAATTAAATAGCCAATTTTTTATTTTTATTTTTATTTTTTGAAAAAAGGTTTTGATACAAGATTATGGCTTGACTTTTTCAGACTTCCTAATAACCTAAAATTCATTTTTATCTATAACTATATATAAAAAAAAAATGGGTTCAATAACTCAGTTCAGTCAATTGTGGCCTTGTGGTTTATAACTTAATTATAACCACCATATACTATAGTTTATATTAGTTATTTAAATTTGGAGAGAGATATTTTTAGAAGATCGGTTGTTATTGCTTGTGTAAGGTCTCAGTGGACATAAAGAATCTATCCTTAAATTGGCTAAACGAATTAAAAAAAATCAACAATCCAACACAAAAATCTGCGATGATTTAGATGAACCATATGTTTTGTTGAAGAGGGAAAAAACATAGTAGATAGGTAGTAAATTAAATAGAAGAAGCAGGGAAAGAGGGATAATTTCAATCTTCCCCCCTCCCCGACAAGCTAACCTATAGCCTCCCCAGTAAGGAGGCTTGAAGAAGTTGAAAGATTTGGAAACAAATAAAGTGAAGTTAGGGCCTAGGGGGGGAATATAATAATAATATAGTATATAAATTTGAGCAAGGGCAGAATGGGCAATGCAAAGCAAAATAGTATCTTCATTATTATTATTTGCTTTGCATTGACCTCTTATGCAGTTGCTAAGCCAAGAGAAAGGCCACATAGTGGCCCAGATATCTACAGGGGTAAGAATGTAGCACGTGATACCCTTCTTCCTGGCGAGAAAATTAATAATGTGCTTGATTTTGGAGCCCAACCTGATGGTGAATTCGACTCTACCCAGGTACTAAATATATATTACAGCTAATAACAACTTAAATTGAATGTTTTATTTTTTTAGGTTTCAGATGTTCTATAACTTTTATTGTATACGTTCTATAAATAATGATTACGGATATTTTATTTTTTGTTAGCTGATATATTAATTAAAAAAATATTAATTAACTATACTTTTCAATATAACAATGTTTTTTATATTTTGTGACATAATTAATATTGGTGTGAATTGAATTGACACATGCATGTGAAAGGCTTTCATGGATGCATGGCAAGCAACATGCAAATCAAAAGTGCAGAGTAGGGTGTATGTTCCAGAGGGAAGATTCTTGGTTTCTTCAATGTTCTTTCAAGGGCCATGCATGACGCCACATCCCGTAACAGTTCAAGTTGATGGCTATGTTTTGGCCCCCCCCGATATCTCCGAGTTTGAAAACGATGAGTGGCTCCTCTTCCAGAACCTTGACGGATTAAGACTCATTGGTCAAGGTACATTTGATGGCCAGGGTAAGGATTCATGGAAATTCACCGAGAATTGTGAAGCTAAAAAAGACGGCACCGCTTGCGTCAGAAATCCCAGCGTAATTAACCACCAACTTAATTAATTAATTAACTTCTTCAAATTAAGATTACTTTACTCAACTAATATATATATGTATGCATGCATGCAGTCTCTTTTCTTCAGCAGAGTGAACGATGCCATTATACAGGGGATTAAGTCTGTGAATCCAAAAGGGTTTCACATATTTGTGACAAACTGTGGAAACATAAGGTTGAGAAAACTTAAGCTGACTGCACCAGATACTAGCCCCAACACTGATGGCATTCACATTAGCCACTCCATCAATGTGATCATGTCTAGAAACACCATTGCAACTGGTGATGACTGTGTCTCTATAATCCAAGGATCTGTCAATATTACCATGAACAGACTCAAGTGTGGCCCTGGACATGGTATCAGGTATAATTATATTATTCTTAATTCAATAGTCGATCTCTATATCTATATAGCATACACACATACATGAATATGAATTATATGCATATGGCAGCATTGGCAGCCTTGGAAAATATGCAGAAGAGTTAGAGGTGAAAGGTATTCGTCTCATAAACGCCACATTGACTGGGACAACCAATGGGGTCAGAATCAAAACTTGGCCAGATAAATACCCAGGTTCAGCCTCAGACATATTCTTCACAAACATCGAAATGGACAATGTTAAAAACCCCATCATCATTGACCAAGAGTATGAATGCTTTCCAAACTGCAAAAAGAAGGTATATATGTGTCTATGTCATGATTATTATTTCTTGCTTTTGCTTACTTATTATTAATTATATCATAACTTAACTAATTCACATTGATCATATATGCAGCCATCACTTGTGAAGCTTAGGAATATTCAATTCAACAATATAAGAGGAACCACGATTAGTCCAGTTGCAGTGGACTTAAGATGCAGCAAATTGTTTCCATGCCAAGGTGTTTCACTTCGCAACATTGACCTCAAGCTTGGATTGCTTCCTTCCATGTCTAGATGTGTTAACATTAATCCACTTTATTTTGGGGCTTTGCAAGTCCCACCAGCTTGTAGTAATTAGGGGGTGGCACAAAATTAAAGATCACAATCCTTTTAGCTTCACCATTTTTTTTTTCCTCTTTTCCTTTTTGTATTAATCACTAATTGGACACAAGGAAAAGGTATATATTATGTACCAAATGGGAACTTTGCTTATTATGCTAGCTAGTAAGGTCCCAAGCAATAGATTATGCCTTCTACAAAATTTATGAAGCAAACTGATCAAGTTTTCTATTTTGGACTATTCATGGGTAAAATGGTTAGTTATTACGTTATGTTCATCAATGTGTTTTATTTCAAAAGTGGTTCCAATCCCAGTTATGTAATTCATAGAATTTGAACCCTCTTCGTTATCAATTAAATACCACGTAGCTTTAATTTACTCTCGTATTCATATTATGATTGTCCTTCTAATGTGATCTGTGCCTCGTACAAAATCAAAAAACAGTGAAGACAAATTAAAATCGTGAAACAATATATTACATACATGGGCCACCAGGGCTTAAATTTCAATGACTTCATTGTATCTATTTATACCATTTCACCGTTCACGATATATGGATCTAATTATTTAATTTGTCCAAATTAAACTATAACATGGATGACTTGAAGTACTTTCAATAATGTTATTGATGTATATTTTTACCATATACAAGTTAAATATCACAAGAATTTAAGTAAAGTTAGCTTCAATTAGTCATTATTTATATGTTATTGATGTAATTTTTTACCATATACATGTATATTTTTACATGTAAATATCACATTACCTTCAATAATGTTATTGATGTCTATTTTTACCATATACATGTATATTTTTACAACAATAATGGTTAAGTAATTTTTCTCCTAACAGCGGAACCAACGGTAGGAAGTCGTTATGGAGACAATAATTAAGTTATTTTTTAAAATTAAAAAAAATTATTATCTACAACTAAAAAGTATTATTATTCAAAAAAAATATAAATTATATATCATCCATATCTTATTTATCATCATTACCAAATATATTGACTCTCAAGTATATTCACTTCATACTTTATTTTTTTTCATGTTGAAAAAAAATGCGAAATTGTATCGGGTATTCGGGTTCAGGAATGTGAAATGCAACATATGAAGACATTTTAGATTCTAGACAAACTTAGTTTAAGTTGATCAATATTTCTTCACAAATTCCATAATATTTTATGTTGTTCTATTTCTATATACGGTAAGCATTTTTTTTTGGAATAATATTAAAGATATTTTTTCGGAGAATAAATCTACATCAATAATTTTATTTATACATCAAAATCAGCCACTTACACATTAAAATACAAAATACTCACTAAAAATGAACTAAACTACACATGTATTTTATATTTCAATATGTATTATACTTGGTGGCTAATTTTGATAACTGATTTTGGTGTACAGTATACACTTATCATAACTCATCTACATATATGTTCATGCATCTTTCAGAGTGTCAAACGGGCTAGCCCGCCCTGCCCAACTGAAAGCCCACCCCGGCCCGCCTAATGTGGCAATCTTAAAATCCCACCTCGCCCCGTCTAATGGCGGGTTGGCGGGCTAAACCTGCCTAACTTTTTTTTAAAAAAAAAAAAGAAAAATAATTAAATTTTTTATGTAAAAGAGTTTAGTTTTACAAATATTTCAATAATCAATTATATTTAATTGAATATTATACAAAATATTTAATTAAACATTATTTTCTTAATATAATTTTATAAAAATTCTAATAAATTATACTATTTTTTTACTAATTAAGTAATTATTTTCCTAATTTTTAAAAAATAACGAAAATATTAGGTCCGGCGGGCTAGCCCGTCTTGCCTAAACTCGCGAACTAAACGGGGCGGGTTTGATTATTATGACGGTCTTAAAATCCTAACTCGGTCCGCCTTTTTTAAGCCCGCTTGACATTCCTATAGAATCTATTTATGTATTTTCAGCCCACACGTTATAAGCACAGAAATTGAGTTGAAGAATAATGAAGTCTAGTAAAAAAAATTTGAATGACAAAAGAATAAAAAACAATTATTTTTGTTGGAATGTATGTGTATATATGTACCTACATTATTATCGTTTTCCAAAAATGATATTTTTTAAGTTAAGGAAAAAATAGTTTCCCTGATCTTAAGAGTACTCCTCCTTGAATTAAAATTTTGGTAATTAAGCGTAATAGCATGTTACAGATCATTTTTACAGTTTTGCGCGATAAACTTCAAAATTGGAAGGTTTATTATTGTATTTTCCATTTGAATTATTAGTATCCATTAGTTTTTATTGCATAGGAGGAAACAGAGAATGCAAATGTCCACCACAAAAGGTACATAAATTTCTTCTAAATTTAGTGGAATTAATTAGACAGCAAAAGTTATGAGAACAATCTCCATTAATAGAGATGCACTCAACGTAATGAAGAAATCTGATATTCAATATAAAACAGGCAAATAATGTAGCGTGAGAAAATCATTGGGGATTGAGAACAAAAATTCTCAATTCCCAAAGAACAAGAATAATGGCAAAGAGAGGTAATACATATATAGTTGTTGTTATTACCCTCTTGGCATTATCATGTTACGATGCAAATGCTGCTCCTCCATCCAAAAAGATAAGAAAGCCGCCCATAGGTGGTCCTGACATTCACGCCGGACGAGACATACAACGTGATCATATCGCTCTTCTTCCGGGCGAGAAAATAAACAATGTTGTGGATTTTGGAGCCGTACCTGACGGCGAAACGGACTCCACTCAGGCTTTCATGGATGCCTGGAAGGCAACTCGAGAGTCCCCGGTGAAGAGCAGGTTTCTTGTTCCTCCAGGGAGATTCTTGATTGAGCCAATGTTTTTTAATGGGCCATGCAAGTTTAACGGGCCCATTATAATGCAGATTGATGGCACTGTCTTGGCTTCCACTGATATTTCTTTGTATATGAACGACCATTGGCTCAGGATCGAGGATCACTTTGACCTTACCATTACCGGTGTTGGTTCATTTGATGGCCAGGGTCACAGCGCTTGGAGCATCGTCGAGGAATGCGACGAAAAAACTCAAGGCGCCTGCGTCAAGAATCCCGCTGTAAATTGTTCTTATTATTATTTATAATTTATGTCTTAACGTTTGTGAAAAATTCAAAATTATCTCTAATATTAAGAATAAAATTGAATTAAATTAAATATTAGAATTATTTTTACTTTCCCTCATAATAACCGTTTCATATCAACAAGTAGTACTTGATTGCAGAACTTGTACTTCAGCAACGTCACCAATGGGATTGTGACAGGCGTTAAGTCAGTAAATCCCAAAGGCTCTCACATTTTCGTAACTAGCAGCGCAAACTTCAGGATGACCAATCTTCATATCACTGCACCTGAAACTAGCCCAAACACCGATGGCATACATATTAGCCACTCCCACAATGTCATCATTTCTAAAACTTTCATTGGAACAGGGGATGATTGTATCGGTATGATACAAGGATCCTCCGAGATCACCATTGAGGACGTAACATGTGGCCCTGGACATGGAATTAGGTAAGGGGGAAACTCAAATACATATCAACATGCTACCTAGAATACATATTCTATTCTACTGTTGGATGTATTTAAAAAAAAAATAGAAAATTAAAAAGAGAAGAGTGGGACCCATGAACTTAATTTTACACGTTACTATGCATCTATTCACCATTAGGTAATTCATGGGAACGTAACATGATAAATAGTTTATTTAGAACAATAAATGTAAATGTAGTTAATTATTTATATGTATGGTTGACAGCGTCGGTAGCCTTGGAAAGGTAGAGGGAGAATCAGAGGTGAGAGGCGTCTACGTTAGGAACTGCAGACTTCTTAAGACAAGGAATGGGCTTAGAATCAAAGCATGGCCAGGTCACAAATTTCCCGGTGCAGCTTCAGATGTATTTTTCAGTGACATCACCATGGAAGATGTTAGGAATCCTATCATCATTGACCAAGAGTATTTGTGCCCTAAAGACTGCACAAAACAGGTGCCTTTATCATACGGATTAACTTATCTATCCTTAAGACAAGCATGCATCGATATTTCCTGGTATTTGTCATTTGATTAATATATGTGTGTGTGTGTGCAGCCATCACTTGTAAAGATAAAGAATGTGCAATTTACAAACATAAGGGGAACCACGACATCAGCAACTCCAGTGAACATGAAGTGCAGCAAGCTGAACCCATGTGAAGGCATTCTATTTCGTGACATTGACTTTCAGATAGGGAATACGCTTAAAAAGATTTCGACCTTGAACTCCTCATGTATCAATGTTAAACCTATTTTCGAAGGGATACAAATCCCACCACCTTGCCTAAATTTGCCATTGATGCCTAAATTGCCAACAGCACCACTGCCATTGCCAGTACCAACCAAGCCAATACAGTTACCCGCAGTGGCGGTACCAAAGCCAGTGCCACTGCCCACAATTACAGAGCCAAAGTTGCCGGTCATAGTAGCAAAGGCGAACAAGTTGCGAAAAGCAGCAAAAAAGCTAAAGAAGCCAACAACGGCAGAGCCAAAGTTGCCAGTAGCACCGGTCATAGCCCCAGTGCCAGTGCCAATGCCAGTACCAGTACCAACAAAACCAAAATTGGCAGCAATAGCAAAGTCCAAGTTGCGAAAAGCAGCAAAAAAGCTAAAGAAGCCAACAACGCCACTAACAGCACCAGAAAATTTGCCAGCTCCAACAATGCCGATGTTGCCATCAGCTGATGTTGTGCCATTGCCAACACCAACAAACCCAAAATTGCCAAAAACTTCAGCAAAGAAGTCCAAAAAGAAGAAGGGACGGAAGGCTAAAAAGATGCGTAAGACCAAAGCAAAACAAGAGTAAAAGCAATACTGTATTATATTTTTATTGATTGGAGTAAATTAAAGTAGTACATAACATTCTTGATCAATAATTGTAATTCACTGCTGGTGCCACTATCATGGCCGAAACAATCATAGCAAGTTTTCTCATTTATTCTTTTCAAAGCGCCCAATAATAATGTTTCTATGAAGAGGAGAGTAACACTGAGGCATTACACTATCTGTTAGCATCAACGCACATTATTAATTATGCCTTATGTGAAACATGGGTGGATTACTAAGTGAATTGGAAAAAAATATTCTTCATTCTATTTTTTTTTTTTTCTTTCTTTCCTATATGCTCTTCCTTAATTCTCCTGATGTAACAACAAAATTTTATACTGTACAATCTATTATATTATTTATTGTTGCACTCATTTATATTATCAATATCTTTTTAAGAGACTCCTTCCTTTCATTATTTTTTTTTTTTTGACTGAGTGTCAATCTTTCATTAAGTCCCGAAATTTTGTTGGGTCTGTTACTCTTAGAATAACTTCAGTGTATTTTCCTTTTGGGCTTTTAAGCCCGTTGCCAATATTTTTTTAAAAAAAAAGCAAAAACAAAAAGAGATCACTCTTCTCTTGCTTGGGTTAGAGCAAGGAACAGCCTCGCATCAGCTGACAGGAGGCAAATGGCGTACTGGAACGTCCGGCGCATCCTTGCATCTACCCTCGCACGAGCTCTCTCTTCGTCTTCCTCTGCACCTACAACCGTTTCTCGCTCTCCTTCTCGCTTGGCTTTTGCGTTGTGTGCCGCCAAACAAACCCTATCGGTTCCTGATTGGGTGAGGCTCCACCAGGTTCGGACCAAATCCTCAGGTTCGGGATACTCTCCGCTGAACGATCCCTCGCCCAATTGGAGCAACCGTCCTCCCAAGGAGACCATTCTTCTCGATGGCTGCGACTACGAGCACTGGCTCATCGTCATGGAGTTCCCCGATAATCCCAAACCCTCAGACCAACAAATGGTTGATGCCTATGTCAAAACCCTAGCTCAAGTTCTTGGAAGGTCATTCTCTCTCAATCTCAATGCCTATTTTTACTTCATTTCTTTTTCTCCTATTTTGATTTTCGTGTTTTCTGCTAACTCTATAGTGAGGAAGAGGCTAAGAAGAAGATATACTCTGTTTCCACTACTACCTATACTGGCTTTGGCGCTCTGATTTCCGAAGAGCTTTCTTACAAAGTTAAAGGTAGGTTTTATCGCTTCCTTCTTTCTGATATCGTAATTGCTCTGTATTTAGATGACTCCTCAAATTGATTCTGTGGGGTTTAAACTTTAAATAACTCTTAGAATTAGGGCGTAAGTATCATATTATGTCTTTGTTTCATTCATTCTGTATAATTGTCTGTTTTTCATATGCTTAACTGTTGCCATTTATCCTGCCTTAATAGAGTTACCTGGAGTTCTTTGGGTGCTTCCGGATTCATATCTTGATGTTCCCAACAAGGACTATGGAGGTTAGTTTTGGACCCTGACATAATCAGCAGGTGATTTGATTGTTCGTTCATCTTTTTGGTTCTATGGATATTGGTTGTTTTGATAATGTAAGGTGAATTTTCAGGTGACTTATTCGTTGATGGGAAAGTAATCCCAAGGCCGCAGTATAGATATTCTGAGAGGCAGCCAACTAGGAGCAGACCTCGGCCACGGCATGACAGGCGCCGCGAAACAATGCAGGTTGAAAGGAGAGAGCCTGTTCAAAGACAGGACTGGAACCAAAGTCAGGGAGGACCTATGCAGCAATGGACTCCAATGAACAGTCAAAACTCTCCTTCTGGTGGACCAAAATATTAAACAGGATCTTTGCTTGACAAATCTCCCCCATATAACTAAGAGAACCCAATAATTGTAGTGGAGAATTCTGATTTAAGATTCAAATCTGAGGGCATGTTGTATATCCATGTTTTTTGTTTGGAAATGACTCTGCCTAAACTTGGACGTCATATGATAAGAATCTTTAGTATGATTGTGATGATGTTGTGATATCCAATTCAGATCGTTTACTATTAAAATTGATAAACTTTTGGTTGATTTTACTTACCTTAGTATTCAATTTCTCCTGGCATGGATCCTTAATAATGTGGTTACCTTTTGTGAAAGCTAAAGCAGTTCACCTTTTGGGATACTGATTGTTTATCATGTTTTTGTGTATGTAGCCTTTTTTTATCCGGTTAAGTATGGTGAAATCTGAGTGTATGTTTGTCTTGGTGAGTTTTGACTTTTTATTATGACTGAAAGGAGTCATATGAAATGGCTGCTGTAGCTTTGTCTGTTATGTTTCAACTTGTATCACTAGCAGCTGGCCATATGCAATGGTGAAGCATGCGCCATATGATAATGACGGCCAAGGAAGGGATTGCTCCCATACTTGCCTCTAATTTCCTAATATGGGTAAGCTTAGTGGTTCATCATGAGTTGAGACCGAGAGAGATGCATGGGCTATTTTGAATCTTTTAAATCTATGCCCAAAACTGAAAAAGGGAAATATCTTAACTAAATAAAAATGAATCCCATTCATATCCAATATTATTTGGAAAATAAAATAAAGTAGCAAAAACAATTGAATTACATAATAGCCAATATTATGGTCCAATTGTAATTAATTATTCATGTAATATTTTTGGACATAATTATTGACGTAATTTAAGAGCAGGCATATATAGAAACGGCGTTTGAGCAAATTTGGGCCATTGTGTATATCACATTACCGGATGTCTGAAAATTAATATAACGAAAATAAATTTAAAAAAAAAAAAAAAAGGAGGAGAAAGGGGAGACAGCTTACCAAAAATATAAGATAGGAAGCAAGTTGAGAGAAGCGTTGATGATCATAAGTCATAACGATCAATCAACAAACAACCGCAACCTGCTTTATCGATCAATCTGTTAATCTGATCTTACAAACTCAATCATCAGATCCCAACAACGCAGACATGAATTCCAACCAAAACAAATCATCCCCTCTTTCACTCAACAACTACAATTTCGATTTCGATCTCGGCATCGGATCCAATCGCCCCAAATCCCTCAATGACCAGAAAACCCCCAATTCCTCCGCCCCTTCCTACTCCTCCTACTCCTCCACCGCCACCGCCACTTCCTCTTCCCAACCGAGGCCCTCCTGGCAACCCGGCAAGCCCTCATGGTCCCACAAGCCCGCATCCACTCCTGCCACTCAGTCTGGCCTGCCCGGTGGTCCCACTTCCATGGTCGGTGACATCTTCGGCAAGACCTGGGGTTCTACCCAACCTTCCGCTTCCGCCTCCGCCTCCGCCTCCGCCTCCACCGTCGGCATCATTAACAAAAACCCTAACCTTTTCGGAGACTTGGTCACCTCTGCGCTTGGCCAAGGTCCAAGGAACTCTTCCAATGTTCCTCTCAAAAATGCAAACCCTGCTTCCAAGCCTTCAGCTCCCGCCAGTTCCACCTTTTCCATGGGAAAAATGGAAGATTCTTTGCCCAAAACTGCTAACACCACACAGACTAGTACAAATTGGGGATCTTCTGCCAATTTAGGGGGTTCTAGTACCGGGTACAGTGGTACCAGTATGAATTCCAACAAAAGCCCGAATCTTGGGGGTCCTTCATTACGAACTATGGGTGTTGGTGGTGCTGCAGCTGGTAGTGGATTCAGTTCCAGTAACAATGATCCCTTTAGTTCTCTCTCTGGTATTGGATCAAAGCAATCTGGTGCTGCTAGTCTTAATTCAGCTGCTAAATCCCAAAGCAATGATTTGGGAGATGATGGTTTTGGAGATTTCCAGAATGCTTACAAGCCAAGCTCTGCAGATTTTCCGTCCACTGGTAATGTCGGAATTGACATTGATTTTGGTGGATCTTCCGCCTCGAATCAGAACCCGGTCCAGGGATCTGCTGGTGCTGCTGATCCAATGGACATGTTTTTCTCATCTTCTGCCGGAGGTGCTGCTGCGGCTACGACTCAAGGATTTGGAGGACAGGCCTCTGCAGAAGGGGATGATTGGGGTCTGGATTCTGAGTTTGGTGGAGGAGGCCATGATGTGGGTGGCACAACCACTGAGCTCGAAGGGCTTCCCCCACCTCCTGCCGGGGTGTCTGGTGCCGCTGCCAAAGGCAAGGGGATGGACAATTACAAGCAGGGCCAGTTTGCTGATGCTATTAAGTGGCTTTCCTGGGCCGTCATCCTTCTAGAGAAAGGCGGGGATAACGCAGGCACTGTGGAGGTTTTGTCATGCAGGGCTTCCTGTTACAAAGAAGTTGGGGAGTATAAGAAGGCAGTGGCAGATTGTACAAAGGTATGCTTCTTCAATGCTTTGATAAATGACCTCTAGTATTTGTTTGTGAGTTTAGAGTTCGAATTATATAGGAGCTGCAAAATCTGAAAATTGTTACTTTTTGGATCACTAATAGTGTGTTTAGTTTCCCTTCCCATCTGGAAGCTGGAACTACAAAAGACAAGCTTTAGTCCAAATAATTCTCCAAATAACAAACCAAACACATACTAAGTATCTGTTGACTTATGTAATTGAATGCTGTTTCTTGTTGGAGAAATGAATAAGCCGCCACAATATGGTATGATATGCTATTGGCAAACTTGTTTGCTAATGATAAGGAGTGAAGGAAAAAGAGAAAGAGAGAAAAGAAAGAAGAATGTAATCATAGCTTGAGTAATGTAACCTCAAATGTCTCATGAGATATGAGATTGAGATCTATTTGGCTTACAATATGAGATCTTTTGCCGGCTTACAGTATCATATCTTTGTTGAGACTTGAGACCATAGGTAGCATGTGTATTGAATTCAGCTGATGGCTATTGTAGCCTGGAGAGGTTAGGATTTCCCTGTATATTTAGGTTGCGTACATGGTGAATTGCTGCTATGAGCCTATGACTTCTAGGATGAATCAAACCACAACAATTTCTTGATCACCATTTATTTTCAAGTAAGTGTTTTAATCTTTATGTTGTTTCGTTTGCAGGTTCTTGAAAATGATGAGAAAAATGTGTCCGTCCTTGTACAGCGTGCTCTCTTGTATGAGAGCATGGAAAAGTATAGACTTGGTGCTGAAGACCTGAGGACTGTGCTAAAGATTGATCCTGGGAACAGAGTTGCCAGAAGTACCGTTCACCGGTTGGCTAAGATGGCCGATTAGGGATATTATTTTTTTTTCTCCTTTCCTCCAATTTTTACAATATATAGGTTTATACCTACACCCTTACCCCCGGTAGCCATGATTGGCAAGGGGGTTCAAACCTATGATTTGCTTTTGAGTTTTGATTTCTGGTCAGCCTTCATATGCTTTTCTATGTGTCGTTTATTTCATTCTGGCTATGTCACGAGATTAATTTTCTCGAATTCTTCAGAGACGTAAACAACTAAACATAATGTGAGTTTCCATATTCTTTTTCCTATTTTATGTTGTTCCAAGTGTTTAGATTGTTTGCATGTTATGAAAGTGTTTATTGGTTGCACTTTCGTTATTGAGTGCCCTTTATTATTTCTTTTGGATATGATGATTGAACCTTACGCCATGCTCCCTCAGTCATAAGGACTATGGCTGACTATGGCTGCCTGGTATATACATTACTTAGGGTTTAGCTAACGTAACGTGTGCCCTAAAAGCATATGATAAGATTAAGATTATTATTAATGGAAGGTTTTAAATATTTGCATTTAATGAATGTAAAATAAATGCATTGAAAAGTTAAATTTTTTGTATTTTCAATAAAAACTTTCTTTAACTTATAATTTTATCATATACATGTTAGCTGAATACTTTTGCACCAACTGAGAAAATTATTAAATGACAAAGCAGTTAATAATCATTCATATCGAAAAATACATTGGTCTTTCACAATGTAAATGGTTTGAGACCAGTTTTGTCATTTATTTATTACACCTCACTGGCAATTTGTATAGTTTACTTTCACTTAAGGCTCAATAACATATAGTTACTTACGGCTCAATTTTTCATTGGTAGTAACTTTAACTTATTACGTCTCAATAACGTATAGTTTACATATCAAAATATTATCATATGTAGTTGACTTTTCTTGCAATTAGGTTACTGTTTTTTCGATTCACCATCTCAAACGCTAATACACAAGTGAAAAATCCCTCCCAAAAATAATTTGAGAGGAAACATAGCGAGCAAGCAAAGAAACACACATAAACGGCCTTCATTTTAATAAAGACTACTGCTCAGCTTAGACTAAATCATATCGTGAACACCGAACCCAAGTTTTACAAGCATACGAATAAGTCACCACAGAAGTTCAATGGGTTATCGTGCCTCTGAATCTGATCATGTCAAAATTCCTTATTCTATTCACAATGAATCATACACCGAGGTTGAGGCAATTTCTACCAAACAAGCCAACCAAACTACTGAAACCAAAAGATCGCAGAAAGATTAAACACTACAACTCCAGTAGCTTTAAACTTCAAACTAACAAGCAACTCGACAGCATACACTGTACAAGTACAATGATGGCAGTAATCAAATTACAGTGTGATCATCATTCCACGACTTTCGAATAAAGACATAGTAATATTCAAATATTTGTTGCCTCTACATGGCATTCCAATTCAATAAGAAATATCATCATATGTGGCAAATATTAAAATACATGATTGTCACAAAAACAAAATAAAATCAGTCAGCGACCTTACCTCAATCCATAATCAAAATCAAGACAAAAAAGAAGCATACTTTTCTAATTTCTACACACACGCACACACACATATATATGTATACCTTATAAAAGGCCATGCTTTGCACCAATGATCAATAAGATAACCAAAATCATGTGTCTCTTAAACTATTCCCAACTAAATGTAAAGCAGGAAAAGAAATTGCAAAAGAAAAATTAATAAAGAACAACTAACACAACCATGAAGCAGAAAACTAACCAGAACAGAACAGCAAATGTAAATGAAGCAATTACCATGAAATTTTATGATAAATAAGAAAATTATTATGTACATATTTACATTAAATTCCCAATTAAATAGAGAGGTAATTCCAAATTACCAACCAACAAGCGTTAATTCGACGAATTTTTTTTTCCAAGCTATGAACTTGCACATCAGCAAATTGGGGCCAATCTAGCTGGAACTTTTTCCCTATCACCAGAATCCACAATCGCGCCATCCGCAAGGATTTGAACAATCCTCTTGAATGCGAAATGGATGCAATTCGAAAGCATGATCCAAGATAGCACCTGGTACACGAAATCGAACGCAGGGTCCGGAATCGAAGACGAATGTTCATCCCAATCATTATGTCCGTCCCCAAATCTATTGAAATTCCAACCACCGCCGCTTCCACCGAAGCCTCCGCCGCTGCCTCCTCCGAAAACACCATCGTCTCCGTCACCAAAGAGAAAACCCTCGTTTCCGGCGTCTCCGGCACCGTCGCCCGACAACTTGCGCTTGGTTCGTCGTTTATTCCGAAGAAGTGTCCGACGCGGCATCCTGTATGATCTAGGCTTCACTGGAGGCGGCGCCACCGCGTCGTAAGGCTGGATGATGGCCGAGATCTGGTCGGCGAGGGAATCGGTGACGGGAACAGTGCAGGTGGAATGGCAGATAGGGAGGACGCAGAGGCCTTTGGCGGCGGTGACTGCGACGGCGTCAGCCGCAACGAGAATGTCCACCATAATCGCCATGATCTGTGGCCGAACGGGAATGAATGAATCTACAAAATATGGAATTGAATTTTGACTTTGAGAGAAGGGCAAGAAAAAGAGGGGAAGCAAAATAAGAATCGGAATTTCCTTGAGGAATGTGAAGCCTGCAAGTTTGGCCAAAACGCTAACGTGTCAGTTTGACTCTGACACCTTCCTCTGTCGTTTTTAGCAAAATGTGTCGTTTAACTCGTACTCTTTTTTTTTGGGCCAGCCCAAGCTATGTGGTCACAGGTCAACTGAGGTCCAATGGGTTAGAATTTATTTTTTTAGTAATGGGTTAGGATTTTGGGCCAGCCCAATTACACTAAACAACGTGTATGTGTATGTGTATATGTATATTTTGGATCGACAGCATAAGAAAGAGGAAAGAATACTTGTTTAATTTCCTTTCTGAAAGGAATAATGCAAATTTGGATACCATCTCTGTCCAACAGGATTTGTTTAATCTCTTCAATGCAATCACTACAGCAAATATGTATCACCCAATAATTTAAGAGTAAGATTTACCTGTATACAAACAAATTTTGATATTCCATGCTCATATAGATATAATTTTGAATGCATAATAAATTGTATACAAATATATAGATTCAAAAAATCAGACATTATTAAGTTAATATTGTGTTTTAATTATAAGTAGAATTTCATTTTCATATACAATTATATATATTTTTTTATATAATCATCTAATTAAATTTATACTTTTAGATAACTTTTCAAATAATAAAATTTAAAATTATTTTGTTTCTACTAATATAGTATTATATAATTTTTTGTCTATACAAAGCTTTTTTACACTAATGATGCAAGAAAATTAAAAATGATATTTACATCCTTAATTCATCAAAAGTTAATATTTATAATTACATTTTATATATCAAAGTTAACCCCATTATTAATCCATAATAAATTGTAAATAAATATAATAATAATAACAAAGATAATCCCATTGTTAATCCATAAATTGTAAATAAATATGCAAAGAATAATAGGGAACACTGGAAATGAGAGTAAGATTTTTAAGAAGAGGAAGACACCAATGACACAGCATGGCCATTGCATTGTAAAAAAATAATAATCAGAATAATAAAATAGGTATTGACTATTTCTGTGTAAGAAAACATTTGTCCATTCCAATGGAAAAGAAGAGGCAGGGTGGCAAGGGCAAAAGCCAAGAAACAAAACGAAGAAACGAAGAAGCCATGCACATGTCCAAACTCGACGTTCAAGCTGCCGTAACCGTAACCGTAACCGTAACCCTCTACTTCTAATCAATCCAAATTCAACATAAAAATAAATAAATAAATAAATTAAATCTGTACGTGAATCGGATTGGGATCCATTCAAACACAGCTCATGGAATCGCGAATTAACGGTGGAAGCGGCAACAGCACCCACCACTACCACCAAATTCAGCCGGAGGCTTCCACGTCGTCGTTCTGGCAACCGGCGGAGCCCAGCCGGATCTTCGATGAGTTGCCGGAAGCCAGCATTGTATCCGTCTCTCGGCCAGACGCCGCTGACATTACCCCCGTTCTCCTCTCTTACACCATTCTTTTTCGTTACAGACAGGTACGTCTTTCTCCCTTCTCCGTTAACGTTTCTTCTCAATTCCTCGATTCCGAGCTCACGTGACATAACTTCCGCACGTGCCAGCTTCATGTTGAACAATGTTCACTATTATTTATTTATTTATGTTTATTGTTCCATCATGATCATCATCATCAGTTCAAGTGGCAGCTGGTGAAGAAAGCTTCCCAAGTGTTTTATTTGCATTTTATGTTAAAGAAGCGCGCCTTTGTTGAGGAAATACATGAGAAGCAAGAACATGTATGTGTTTTAATGTAGATTTATAATGTGAACTTGATTGATTATACCTTGCAAAAAATTGGATTTTAATTTAATGTTTGCTCATAACATTATATTAAAGGTTAAAGAATGGCTTCAAAATCTAGGAATAGGAGACCTCGCATCTTTGGTGCACTTTGATGATGAAGCTGACGATGAAGTCATGCCTTTAAGTCAACATCATCACCTTCACGATGAAAGTGTTAAAGAGAGGTGATCCCCTCAACATTAGAACTGCATCTATGTTATCCTCTGGCTGCAATTGCTTATCAGTTGCTTTTTGTTACAGAGATGTTCCATCTAGTGCTGCTCTACCAGTTCTGCGGCCAGCCTTAGGAACACAAGAGATGACATCAGACAGCGCAAAGATTGCCATGCAGGGCTATCTCAATCACTTTTTGGGAAATATAACTATTGTTAACTCTCGAGAGGTATGCTCTGTGCATTTACTTTTGAAATATATGATACTATTTTAAGGTTTCATATTATAGGACTGTGCTTTAGTTTGTTAGTGTAACATGTGAAATGGAAGGCAATTTGCTTAGTCTGAGGTTGACCAAGCTAGTATAATTTATAAACTCGTTTGTAATGGACTTCATAGCTAGATATAAGTATACTAACTATAAATATTGCAAATACAAACTGATGAAAATTAACAGTGAGGATTTATTCAATTCTTGCATGCTTATTGTTGTTTTATTCTTCAATTTAACTTCAAATCATATTTGACAGCCTTAATAAAGGAAAGATGAAAAAAAGGGCAAACAGCGAAAGAGAGGGGGGAGGGGGAGCAAATTAAAAGGTTGATACATGTTTTACTTATTGATTGAACAAAAAGTAATAAAAATTCCAAGATACACTTCCTTGCCTGTGAAGTTCAAGCAAAACCAGGTGCATTGCCTCAGGAAAGAAACAGATTCAATGATGAAAAGGCATAGGCATCCTAAACAATGTGTGTACCCTACAAAAATCCCATTCAAGTTATCGGAGACCTCCTATAAACCTTTTTTATTTTTGCGGTAGCTTCTGCTAGACTCAAATTTAGTTTGATATTTAGCTACTACATCTGGTATGTAGTACATCTCATATCATATAAACCTTGGTACCTGTAAATCTGTAATAAATTTTGCTTTTATTGAATGTTCATGCCTATTTACGCCTTGTTATTGGATGTTTTTCAATTGTTTGCCCTGTCTATAATTTCTTGTTGCATTTTGCTGTAGGTTTGCAAGTTTCTGGCCGTATCTAAGTTATCCTTTTTACCTGAATATGGTTCCAAGCTACAGGAAGATTATGTGATGGTGATGCATCTGCCTAAAATTTCAAAGGATAATGATTCCAGAAAGTGTTGTTTGTCTGATTGTTTTCGTTGTTGTAATGACAACTGGCAAAAGGTAGCAAAATCCTGCATTTGAGACTAGGCCAATATGCTTCATTCATCTTGATTAGTTTAACTTTACCATATATCAGCTTCCTTTCTTATTCTTTACAGGTTTGGGCAGTACTGAAGCCTGGATTCTTGGCATTGCTAGCAGATCCTTTTGATGTACAGCCTTTGGACATTATTGCTTTTGATGTACTACCTTCCTCGGATGGGAATGTGGATCGTCGTCAATCACTGGCACAAGAAATGGTTGATCGAAATCCCTTGCGCCATTCGTTTAAGGTGAGAAAGGTGGTTCTTGTATTTTTGTTGTTGCCTCCTTGTCTTACTCGTCAATTATGACTTAAGACAATCATATTCTCTTGTTGTGCTTATAACTCTTACCCGTTATTAGGTGATTAGTATATGTAATATTCACGCTAAACCTTTATTGAGGACGATGGCATTCTAATACCAAGCTTAGCACTGTAGGTAACTTGTGGAAACCGGTGTGTTAGAGTTCGAGTAAAAAGTAGGGATAAAGTTCAAGATTGGGTGACAGCAATTAATGATGCTGGACTGAAGCCCCCTGAAGGATGGTGTCATCCCCACCGCTATGGTTCTTATGCTCCTCCAAGAGGCTTAATCAAAGATGGAAGTCAGGCCCAATGGTTTATAGATGGACGTGCCGCATTTGAGGCAATTGCTTCTTCAATCAAGGATGCAAAATCAGAGGTTTGTTTAGTATAGTACCCAAACATTTGGGGCCACTTAATGCATAATTTATTTTATCACAAGAAGGATTATAATAATCAATTTTGACTCCTATTCAATGATTGAGAGATTCGTGCAGATATTTATTTGTGGCTGGTGGTTGTGCCCAGAACTGTATCTAAAGCGTCCTTTTCATGCTCATGCTGTTTCAAGGCTTGATTATTTGCTGGAAGAAAGAGCTAAACAAGGGGTCCAGGTAACACTTAATGTGAAATCTAGCAGCCATCTGCTTTGCAACTTACTGATTAGTTTTGGAGGTTTCTGAGAATGATGTACAAACCATTCAAAGGAACTCAGTAGATGTTGGCTTTCATTTATTTTATTTGTATTTGTTTCACCTGTGATAATATTTTCCTTCATTGGAGTTGCTACTCATCCGCTATTTATTCATGATTTTTCCCCCAAAGACTTGTTAAGATTTGCATGATTCTTTTTATTTTTCGAAACATGCAGATTTTCGTTCTTATCTATAAAGAGGTAGCACTTGCTTTGAAAATCAACAGTTTTTATAGCAGGAGAAAGCTTCTAAGCATTCATGAGAATGTGAGGGTATTACGCTTTCCTGACCACTTTTCTACTGGTGTTTACTTGTGGTATGCAAATTTCCTAAGCTGTATATCTTGTTATATCATTATTGTTGTTGTTGTTTTTATTTTTGTGCAGAAAGAATTTTTTCAAAGTTTTTATTGTTTCTTATATGGGTTCATGATTATATATAGGTCGCATCATGAGAAACTTGTGATTGTTGACCACCAGATTTGCTTTATTGGAGGACTGGATTTGTGCTTTGGTCGTTATGACACACCTGAACATAAAGTTGGGGATTTGCCTCCTATGATCTGGCCTGGAAAGGACTATTATAATCCTAGGTAACTTTTGTGCGTAATTGGAAAATAAGATCACAATAAACTTTTTATGGGCTTCTTTTTATTTCATAAACTGGTACCATCAAAGAATTAAGCGAACAAGAGTTAACTAATTCATCAGATAGCAGTTCTTAATATTCAACAGGTATTTAAATACCCTTTGTTTCCCATGGATTCTATACTAGCCGTGTACTGAGACATATTCCCCATCATTACTTGGTCAAATATTAACTTCATGCTGTTAATGCATGGATTTGTTTTCAATTTTGGCAGGGAATCTGAACCAAATTCATGGGAAGATGTGATGAAAGATGAATTGGACCGTGGAAAATACCCGCGTATGCCTTGGCATGATGTTCATTGTGCACTTTGGGGACCACCTTGTCGAGACATAGCAAGGCACTTTGTTCAGAGATGGAATTATGCAAAGGTAGACTTTGTCTCATATTGTATTGATCTTATTCTTATCCATGCGTTGTAGTGCTAAATATTCAACAGGAAAGAAATAATGTCCTTTTTTTCTCCCATCAGAGGAGCAAAGCTCCAAATGAGCAAGCCATACCGTTACTTATGCCTCGGCATCACATGGTTATTCCACATTACTTGGGAAAAGGCACAGACATGAAGAGTGAATACAAGAATACTGACTTCAACAGAATGATCAGGAGGGAAGACTCCTTTAGCTCAGCAACCGATGATATTCCTTTACTATTGCCTCAGGAGTCTGGTGGGCTCAATACTTCTGAAGAAGACCCGAGAAGTGGGACAACCTCATTTTCATATCTGCGTGACCAGACTACTAGTAGGCTCAGCAGCGGTCTTTCTTTCTCTTTATGGAAGACCAAAGTTGAACCAATTAGTTCTGATACACCCATGAAGGGTTTTGTGGACAATCTTGATACTGTGCAAGTGCATCATCAAAGGAAATTGTCTCTGGAAAGGATGTCTCTGGATAGATTAGTTCTTGGTGATGTACAGAATTCAGATCCAGAGTGGTATAAAAGATCAGGACAGGGTGATCATGGAGGTTTTGCAGAAGACTCTGGACAAGTTGGCCCTCGTGTTTCCTGTCGTTGTCAGGTGTGCACATACCAGACCTTAAACGAATTGTGCAAGTGAATTATGCAATTTCTTTCTTGTGTGTATGAGGATTCGACATCATCTCATTTTGAGTTTCAATATAATTATTCTATTTTCACCATCAATATGATTGTTAAGAGAAGCCAGGTATTTTTTGCTAGCTCGTTAAATATGTCTCTTTTTATGCAACATAAAAACTAAATCCATCGGACATCAATGGTATTTCGGATTCTCTGACAATTTTACTTTATTAAGGATGTAACATAGGATCTTATTCCTATATATTTGGTATAAATGTATAATTCAATTTGTCATTGTATTTTCTACTATTAAAACAGCATCTAATTGATAGGTTATTAGGAGTGTCGCTCAATGGTCAGCTGGAACAAGCCGAACTGAAGAGAGCATCCACAAGGCATATTGCTCTCTAATTGAGAAGGCAGAATACTTCATCTACATTGAGGTATCAAATTTTACACTTCTTTTATCCTATTGACACTTCATGGTAAATAATCTGAAGAACAATGGCTTTGCATATGATGATACCAAAATTAGTTTTGCTTATTAATGATAAACTCTGTCTAGAAGCTTACGATTGTACTGAAGCAATTTGGAACTTTTTTTTTCCCATTTCCTACAGAATAATTGTCCTCTCAGAATATCTTTAGACGGTTGTTTTATCAGGATTAATGGATTATAGCAGTATATGTTGACTTGCGTGTTGTTTATGTTATGCCCACATTTTTAGAGTAATGTATATTCTGAAGCAGTAATGAGTTATTTTTTCATTGATATACCTTGCATTTGTCATCTTTTTATATAAGCTGATTGTAGAAATTTCTTGGTGTCTGCTGCTGTGACTTTATTTCCGATCCCAAATGTCCAAATGCTTTTCTCCTTTTTTCTCAAAGAGATAATTAGTTCCTTTTGACATCTTGATGTATTCCCATTTTTCAACTTCTATTGAAAAGGAAAAGTTCACTTTCTAATTTTGATTGCAATTCCTTCTTTTTTCTCTTCCCAAGTCCTTGTTCTGATCGTTTTGCTTTGTCCTGGGAAACATGTCCAGAATCAATTTTTTATCTCAGGTCTTTCACGGGAAGATGTAATACGAAATCGTGTGCTAGAAGCTTTATATCAACGGATTATGCGAGCTTTCAACGATAAAAAGACCTTTAGGGTTATAATTGTCATACCCCTCCTTCCTGGCTTTCAGGTTCCTTTATTTCCCCTTCAACACTGAAAGAATGTGTGTGTGTGTGGGAATTGTTTGCTTACTTCTATATTATGTAGGGGGGCCTGGACGACAGTGGTGCGGCCTCTGTGAGAGCCATAATGCATTGGCAGTATAGAACTATCTGCCGAGGACAGAATTCTATATTACATAATTTGTATGAACTTCTTGGTTCAAAAATGCATGATTATATCTCTTTCTTCGGCCTCAGGTCATTTGGTAGACTTGGTGATAATGTTCCCTTGGTAACCAGCCAGGTAATCAATCTTTTGCAATTATGGTCTTATACCAAAGTTGTTACAGTCAGCTTAGTCATATATGCATACTTCAAAGCTTTAATCATACATGGATATTTCAGGTCTATGTTCACAGTAAAATCATGATTATTGATGATTGTACATGTTTGATTGGATCTGCTAATATTAATGATAGGAGTTTACTTGGCTCGAGAGATTCTGAGGTACATTCCAAACCTTTTATTTCACCCAACATATGCATTCCAAGTTTGTTCAGTTGTTTGAAATTTTTTTACTGATTCATCTCACTCCTCTCTAGAACTATATCGGGTGTTTCATTCCAGCCATGCTAATTTTAATACTTTAGGACTGATGCAGTCAACAGCTTACAACATTTTTTTCTTGTAACAAGTAGTTATTCCACATATAACAGTTATAGTTTGAAGTTTAGACATAACTGAATTTCCTAGTCCAAATTGTCAATTTGATGCATATTCCATAAATTGTTAGGTAACAGATTTAGCCTACAAAATGCAACTGGAATGAAGACAGAATAATTTCCATCTGGCTCGCGAATCACTATAAGTTCTTTGTTTTATCATAGGACTCTCGTTTAATTATTTTCTCACCCTTAAAATTTTCTTGAGCTTATCTGTTCATTGTTATTTGAAAAACTTTACTTGGGCTTTCAAGTTGTTTATCAGAGAATTATTTTTGCATCACCTTCTGTTCTCTTAATTATCCGATCCCCCATGCATACGGATTTCAGATTGGTGTAGTTATAGAAGACAGAGAAATGGTTGATTCTTATATGGATGGAAAGCCATGGAAGGCAGGAAAATTCTCCTTGACTCTCCGATTGTCACTATGGTCCGAGCATTTAGGTCTTGGAGCTGGAGAGGTTAGTAAATTTCAATTCTCTGGAGAGTATTTGTTTCTTGCTGTCTATTTGTAATACAAATCTCCATCTCTTTCCTCAGTCCAAACAAATAATGGATCCAGTTGTTGAGTCTACCTACAACGACATTTGGATGGCAAGGGCAAAGGTAATGTGAAACATACATGTGTGTGCATACAAATACAACAAATAATTCTGATGTTTTAGACAAAAGTTATGCATGGTTGGTTATTATGTGAACATGTATACCTATGTAACAATAGAACTTGATAGCATTACTGATTAATGTTCATGGGTGCATTTTACAGGAAAATACTCAAATTTACCAGGATGTGTTTTCTTGTGTTCCTAATGATGCGATACACAACAGGTAGGAGAGTGGGTGAATGAGTTTTGCTCCGTCCTGTTTTGTCTCTTGCACTAACATGCATGATGGTTTGTATTATGCAGATACGCTTTCAGACAAAGCGTAGCTTTTTGGAAAGACAAGGTAGGCCACAATACTATTGATTTAGGGATAGCTCCGAAAAGGTTAGAATATAATCATGACGGAGTTACCGAGAGCATTGATCCCATGGACAAGATATCGTCAGTGAAAGGCCATCTTGTTTGTTTTCCCCTGGAGTTCATGAGCCTAGAAAATCTAAAACCAGCTTTCAATGAGGGCGAGTTCTATGCTGCCCAAGTTTTCCATTGACTGTCATGTCTCAGCAAGAGATATGTTACCCCATTAGTCCATTACACTAATTTTTTTACGTGACTGTTAGTTTTCTAACTTATTGCTTGCAGAGAGATTTCTATTTCAACTCTGTAAGAAAGAGAGAGAGAGAAAAGAACCCCTGGCGAGGGGGACTTAGTCTATTTACAATATCAACGAAAATATATGTATCTTACTGTTTATTAAATTCATAATTTTTTGTCATAAATGAAAAATAATCATCAATTTTCATGTATACTGATAATTGCTTTTTGTTATTTTGTTCCCCGTTAATTTCAACTAATTTAATTCAATTTTATTATAACATTTTCTATTTAATTAATTTTGTTCTTAATTTTTTATTTAGATGTTTATAATTTTATTTTTAACATTTTAAATGTAGTTACACGACAAAAAGTATATTTTATTTATTGTTGATATTATTACTACTAATTAGTAATTATAAAGAAAGGCCTGGTTTTTGTACTAAGTATGTTTGCTAATGTAAATGTTAAACTTAAAATGACAAGGTGAGTTGAAATTCCTTTTAGGAAAAATCTAGGAAATCTAATGGTATGAACAATTTGAATAGACCATTTTGTTCTTGTATATAACTATATATTAATGCTTTATAAATTTTCTAAATACTTTCACCTAAGTCAACCGCAGCCATGAAAGGAGATTTTTTTCTTTGCCCATTGTGGTGATGAAATAAAATACTCCCACGAAAATGCACTGGCCCCACCCTAATACTACTGGCAAGTTGATAGCCTTATGTTTGGTCAATTAGTGGGGTTGTGTTCTTGAAAATTATTTAAGTATCTCAACAAGATTGTCTCATTATTGACGTGTTCATTGTGTTGAATTTGTTTTTAATCAAATTAAAAAAAGGTAAAGGATGATTGAAGATGACTTAATTTAAAGCCGACCATTGAGCACAGTCCAAATTCCATCCACATAAATAATTTATTTTATTTTTAAGGTACTTGTCAAGTTGTCATTGGCACACAGTTGTTAAGTACCGACCCTGTATCACAATCACAATAGTGGTCCTCCGTTTTTTTTTTTTTTTTCAATTTGTATGTTTTTATTTGGTGTTAATTACTTAATTAAGCCCTGGAAATACTCTAATTGGTACGCAAATTCTGATGGGTATACTCAATTCAATTTGCCGTCTCATCAGTTACTTATTATTAGAAGAACAAAAGAAGTTGGAGTCGTTATTGGTAATTATGACATTTAATCACTTCTGTTGTCCAAATTGCCCATGTGTTTCGTATATTATAGCTGCCAAAGCAAGGATAGAATGGTAAACCAGCACACCAGACACCACCGGCTACTTTACAAACTACAAGTACAAAATTACAATCAAAATTGTGAACAAGTAAGTCACGTTGGTATCATGGTTGGGCTTGTAACTTGGACTTGGTTAGTTAATGGAGAGTGATTAATAATAATACTAATACATAGATAGCTTCAGAGGAATCATCTCACGGTTCCTGCAGGTAGTTGCAAATCACAGGCACGTTTTTAGTGTATATTTTTATTCACTTTCATCTTCTTTTAGTTTTGGTTTTTTCTGAGTTCTAAGCATCTCAAAGAAAACACTTTCTTGATATTGAACTTGAAAAGCTAGTAGTGTTTTCATTGTGGAATGGGAATATATAAAATTATGAATCAGGAGATGTTCTGATAATAGTTTTGAAGTTCTCTCTTTGCTTTTGTACTAGAAAGGAACATGCAAATGTAAATAATCTGAGACTATATATGATTTGAATGCAGTTGTCATCATAATCATGGTTATTTTTCCATCGTTTGTCAATGGATTGGCGCGAACCGTGTCCATCAAGAAAGAGAAGAAGTGCCAGAAAGATGATGGAAGAAGAGCCGTGAAAGAAATGGCAAAGGAAGCAAGGAAGAATGATTTGTTATTGAAATCATCAGGAGTTGTGAAGTCCACAAAGGCCAACAGCTTTGTGTCTGTATTCACAAATAAGGGCCAGAAAGGAGTCAATCAAGATCGTGTCCTTGTTTGGGAGGTAAGCCTAAACTTCCTCTAAATGATTTTCTTGAGGAGTATCATTAGAATAATGTAAAGATTATTTGTTTCTGATTGTAGGAATTTGGTTGCCAAGGGGACTTGATGTTATGTGGAATTTTTGATGGACATGGCCCTTGGGGACACTTAGTAGCCAAGAGGGTGAGGAAACTAGTCCCAGCTTTTCTTCTATGCAATTGGCAACAAACTGTGGCTTCAACATCACTTGACCTGGATATTAAGCTGGAAGCAGATGAATTTATCCATGGATTTGATGTATGGAAGCAATCCTACTTAAAGTCTTATGATGCCATTGATCAAGATCTAAAGCACCATACTGGGATTGATTCCTTTCGAAGTGGTACTACAGCTTTGACAATTATCAAACAGGTTATTATTATTGATCTGCTATATATTTTTTGTTACAATCGTTACAACCCACTGTATATCAGAAATACTGACAAAACATGCTTTATTAAGAGATTGGTGCAATGAAAGATTTAGAATTAGATTTTCTGGTTTTGGTAATCATAGATGGAAAGTTTTTGGATATTACAGTTGATGAAACTCCACATACGTACGATCAAAGTTGACCTTGACCTTCTCAGAGCTGAGAAGATATGTATCAAAAAATAGTATATGATATTAGCATAATGGAGTGGGACCTGAATTAAATATTGTTATATATAGAAGTAGGTGTGGTGCTTCGGTTTGCATTTTCTGGTTTATTTTATTTATAATACCTAATCATTACTTGTAATAGATAGCTGCTTTATAAATTTTTTATATTATCACTACTACTTTAAAAAATCATATTAATTAATCAGAATGAAGTAGCCTAAAGTTTTTTTTTTTTTTTTTTCAGGGAGATTATCTGATAACAGCAAACCTAGGTGATTCTAGAGCTGTCCTAGCAACAACTTCAGAGGATGGGAAATTGATTCCAATTCAGCTAACCACAGACTTGAAACCAAATTTACCAGGTGAGAATCTCTCATAAGTCAAGCCATGGCTTTTCTTTTTACCCAAGAAATTAAGATCATATATTTTTTGTTGAATTAACAGAGGAGGCGAAGCGAATAAGGGAATCAGGAGGGGAGGTGTATTGTATGGAAGATGAAGGAGGAGTATACAGAGCATGGATGCCTAGTGGTAGATCAGCAGGGCTTGCAATTTCAAGAGCTTTTGGTGATCACTGCATGAAGGACTTTGGATTAATATCTGTGCCAGAAGTCACACACACAAAACTCACCAAAAGGGATCAATTTGTAATATTGGCTTCAGATGGGGTATGTATGCAAAAATATGGTAACTTCTATTTAGTTGGAATGGTGATGCATGTAATAATAATATAAGTAACATTATTGGCAGGTATGGGATGTTTTGTCAAATGAGGAAGCAGTGAAGATTGCGTCTTCTTCTTCTTCATCATCTTCAGGGGGAGAAAGAGCAGCAGAAAGGGTAGTGAAACGTGCAATCCATGAATGGAAACGCAAGAGAAGTAGCATTGCTATGGATGATATGTCTGTCATTTGCCTCTTTTTTCATTCTCACTCTGTCTCATCAGCTTCCTCCAACTAACACTAAACTTGTTCAATTACAATCACAATCACACATATAAAACACAAAACCAAAGGAATATTTGTATAATAATAAATTAATAATGTGTTAATTAAAGTTATAAAAGGGTATCTGTATCTGTATTATGTATTCAGGATCAAATTTTCCTGTGAATTAACTTCACCTGCAATTATATTATTGCACGAAGCCGTGAAACTTTCATATTCCATGCAAACGTAAATAGTAAACAACACAATATTAAAAAGAGTGATAGGTATTTATCAAGGATCAACATATTTTGAGAAGATAAGTGAAAATCTAAGTACGTAATCATTGTTGAATAATTAAGATGATGGGCTCAAAATAAAAGTGATTCTTAGTAAGTATAAATTACAAAAACTTATTATATTTAGTAAAATTGTTATTAACATTTAAAATGATTTTAATTGACAAAAATTTAATAAAAAGTATGAAATGAAAAAAATTTGGTAATCATAAATTTTTTATCATAGGTAACTATAATTTTTTTTTTGATATTTATTTCTATTTATAAATTGCTATTGAATTAAATATATATTATTAAATGTTGTAAATATATAATTACGGATGTTGTTTATATAAATTTATAGATATTATTTTAAATATGATAATTTTTATCTATGACTATCTATCATTATTCGAACAAATATAGATGTTTATTAATACATAAAAGTATGGGACATGTATGGTGGCAACTAATATTAGGTAATATTTTGGATTAATACCTTATTTTTATACTACTAGTGAGAAAAAACCAAAAGAGAAAAAGGTTGAGGGTCATGCATAATTGACAATAATTAAATGGATTATACAATACAATAGGCATTGAGATGAGATGATAGATGCATCGGGAAACGGACCAATGGCCCGCCACCAGATCACCTTCCAACTGTCCACCCGCTCACTTTACGCGCGTGACATCTACGCTCGCTCCAATATATATACACGATACACAGCCAAGCGCCATTTGTGGTGCGTGTTTCTTCACTCCATGGCTCCGTCGTTGAATCTCCCTCGCCGCAGCGTCAAGGAGCTCAACGACGAGTCCCATTTCGAAGCCTTAGCCTCACCGGACGGTTACATCTCCATATGCGGCTTCGGTTCTCTCCTCTCCGGTACTTTTCACATTTCACTTCTCACTCTCACTCCTCCTTGCGTTGTCGTTTAATGCGTTTATGGATGCTAACGTGATCGTCGTTTTGATGCAGAGAAAAGCGCCAGAAGCACGTTCCCTGACCTCATTAACTTCAGGATAGCCAAGTTAACCGGCTTCCGCCGCGTCTTCACGGTTGTCGGAGGCTTCTTCTTCACTCGCGGCATTGCCAATCTCAAAACTGAGGTCCTTATTACTTTCTTCTTTGAAGTTTATTGTAGCATAGAAACTTATGTATAGTATGATTAATGTTATCAAAGTGATATGGTGTTTAGTTAGTCAATTTAATTTAATTTAATTTAATGTTCAATTTGTGGTGTGATGTGATGGTTGTGTTATTGATGCATGGCAGTTGGGTTTGATGATTGCAGGAAGTTGCAGGACTCTCTGTGGAGCCTTGTGAAAACGAGACAATTATTGTCACCGTTTTTCAGATTAGAAAAACAGAGGTGCTGCCTCTGCACTGCTCTGCTCTCAATTATTACTTAGAAATATTTTTTATTCAGTAATTCTATGTGAACAAGTGGTTTTCGTCGAACAAGTGCAACTAAGTGATTTATTTCTATGCTAAATAGAAGACAATTTTGGTGTCAAAATAAAACTTTATTTAAGTGCATTTTTTTATACTATTTGACACCAAAATAATATTCTATACTTGATTGGCCAAAATTACTTATTCAAATAGCATTATCTTTTTCTTTTTTTTAAGCTCAACTTGTATTGCCTTGTCAAGACAGGAATTTTGAGATTAAAAATCTGGATTCTTCTCTGTTAAAATTTTTTATCAGGGAAAATAAATTTCACTAATGAATTTTCATTTTTCCAATGGACTCAGATACCAGCATTTATAGAAAGGGAGAGGGAATACCGATTTTTGGCTGTGAGTAGCTTCTTTTGTCTTTTGGGTCTATTTGTTCCGGTGACAAAATCCAACTTGTCAACTGTTCAATTTGTAATCTGATGTATTCCTTTCTCAGGTTTTTCCTGAATCACTAGATGGGGAGCTCTTTACCAATCCAGCAGTATGTGACTCAAACTTTACATCTTTATTGATTGTCTTGCTAATTTTTTAATATTTAAATGAATAAAAATTTAAATATACATGTTAGAAATTAGGGTGATAATTAAGAAGATAGATTAGATTCTCAATAATTTTTCATCTTTTTATTATTAAGTAACCATGGTTTTAAAATGTAAATACTTTTGCTAGATTTATTAACGATGCAAACATTAAATATTTTATGGTTTGTGGTTTGATTGATCAATACAGGTCCTTTGTGCCTCTTACACCGATGAGGAGTTCTTTAAATTTAGATGCAAAGGTAATATGCTCAAGACTACTTTCAACTTGACATGTAAAAAAGTTGGATTTTTATTGGTCCGTGTATTAATTGACGTTAATTGACGTGGTCTCTAGCTTTTTTTTTCTTCTAGTCTTCATTAGTATGAGTGGGAAAGCCACCTTATACCATTGCCATTTCTTCTGCAGAGGGCAAGGAAGTATATTTTCAACAATATGGAGAATATGAAGTCCATAAAATTTGGCGGGATGATGTTTTACCATGCCGTGTTTATCTTCGTCACTGGTACTTCGTTAATACTACTACTAATTAAATAATAAATACTAAAACTATTGTTTATGAGGATTTTAACTTGGCTTATCAACTATACCATAACACTTGTGGAGCATATTGTAATGCAAGCTGACACGCATGTGAATGATGATTGCAGTGTGCTGGCCGCAAAAAGTCTTGGCGATGAAGCATACAATAATTTTCTGGACCATACATACCTGGCAGACCGTGAAACAAACATACGTCGGTACTTTGAAAAAGTAGGTACAAGCATCATGGATGAAGAGCCTCCTGAGTCTTTGAAAACTCGTTACGGTGGTTCATAAGAAGACAGAGGGCCAGGGGAAGGAGTTTGTAAGCCAAACAGAGCTGAAAGAATCAGATATAATATCAAGAACAGGGTAGAGTCAGGCTGCACCTATTGTTGAAAATTGTCTAGAACTAGAATGTATATGTACATTTATTCCTTATGAATTAAAGCTGCTACAATTAGATTGATTTTCAAGACTTAAATCGTATATACGTTCCTTCTGAGTATAATTTTTTTTTTTTTTTTGTCTTCAGTATAATAATAACTTAATAATACTTTGAATATTTAAAAAATAAGAGAAGCAGGTGGATTATTTCTTTTTGGAACTATTCAAGTCCCACATCGAAGAGTCTATCGGGGAAAGAGTAGAAGGATGGATATAAATAGAGAGAAGCAGGTTGATGAATACTTAACCTGTCCTGTCAGGGGGAGTAGGGCGACTCGTTAATGAACGAATAGTGACGACGGGTCGTGCCAACACCTATAACTACGAACACACACTCTCGGACGAGCAAGACTCCGTCCTACTTTGGCGGACTTGCCCGTCAATTTTTGGAAGCTTCTCCTCATAGGAGAGGCTACACAACATTGTATTTAATTATTAAATAAAGTTTAAGCCAACCATTTACAGAATAAAATCTATTAACGACTTTCTTTAAAATACTCATTTACTTTTGTTGTTCTTTTTCTTCTTCAACACAATTTCTTTCAATTATCATCGTTATTACTTCTGTGCCAGTTAATTGAGAAGGGATCTAATTAGACACTGTTCATTACATCATGTATGTTTGATAACCGAAATAAATTATTATAGAATTAGGCAACTATCAACATCCTTTGTGGCCATTTTTAGCAGTTCCCACAACTCCGCAGCATGCTGTTAGTGAAATACATCAATGATGGATGAAATGAGGGAACTTATATACCTGATATTTGTCCTGTATTATATTTGCAATTTTATTTCACATTATCATTTCAAAGCTGCTTTCTTTCTCTAGTTCTCTAATTAATAGTTCCATCATCCTCTTATACATGGGCATGTAATGATCATTTATCATCGTTTTTGAAAGCCTGAGCTTGCTATATAGCTCTCTGGGTGTTTCATATAAGCACGCCCTCTCCTCAATGGGTCCATCGGAATTTGAATTAGAATCAGCAGATGAAGGTACAGGGACAATATGCATGATTCTTCGTGGGGGATAAAATCGTTGGTTATCCAAGTTGTCGGATGTGATCGAGTTACTGCTTTCTGCAGCATCAATAAGCTGATTCTCTTCTTCAATTATTTCTTTTGCCGCGGCTGCCTCTTCTTCCCGGGCATGAATGTTTTTGATATTATCTTTCTGCTGGAGCTCCTGCTCCAGTTGGTACCATAATTCGCCTTCAGTGACACCATCCACTGTGGAAGTGGTCACGGACTGATTAGCAGGGAGAAGTTGTTCCTCTTCATCTGTGTCATCGTGGTTAGATCCTCCACTTGATGAACTAGATTCATCCTTACTAAGCATTGGATCTATAACAATCTCTTCAGTAAAAAGAGATTCCACATTTCTCTTGGATTCTACGGAAGCTTCTGCTGAGTTCTCCAGTTTAGAGTTTTGTGATGGGCCAACCCTCCGACGGCGTGCACTCATGCAGGACCATGATGACAATGATGAGCGAGTTCTGACTACAGCTTCAGCAACACTTTGTGCACGCTTCATCATAACCTGCGAGTATAAAATACTTCTTTTGAGATGCGGTAATATTTGCTCCATTCACTTTGAATGTTTGAGCCTAATTCAATTATTGGGAAAAGGGGAAAAAAGGGACCATAATTGTTGAAACTGCTTGCACACCAGCATTTATCAATATCAATGAACTTGGATGATTGCAAGGGACATATCTAGTTGGAAGAAATTGCATCACTGAAGACTTTCAACATCAAATAGAGAAGGATTACTGACACTACCTGGGTGCTACTGGTTACTGGCCTCAGAAGAGCTCCTGCACCAGCTACTCTTGCTTTGGCGCTAGATATAGATGGCAACCGGGATCCAAGTGCAGTTGCAGAGCGGTAGACAACATTTAGAACCTTTGTACGCTCAACTTGATCCCGTAAATCATTCAACCATGATGATGATGTGACCTAAAGAAAACTAAAAGTGAGTCAGGAAAGAAACACTTTCTTGCATCAGAAATTCATTGATACCAATATTCCACAGAACCATCTTTAGTAGGGATAACTTAATAGAGCACCTCAGAACGAAGATCATCGAAAGAGGAAGTTGAGAATGTGGGCACTAGATCAGAACCATTTATAATAGTGGTGATAAAGTGCTTCCCTGATTCAGCTAATTCCCATGTCATGCACGCAGCTAAAAAAAGACAATTATATATGAACTTAGAAATAATGATTATGAAAAGAAAGGCAATGGTTCCTTATCAGAGAAATCCAATCTCATAAAACATATGCAATAAGCAAAATATACGATTAGAATCATGGACAAAGATCACATATACACCAAGACCAAAATAGGCATTTCCACTGAGAACAGAAACTGAGTCCTTTTGTCCCAAGTTATGACCAATATCAAACAACGTAGCTGAAGACATCCCCATAATTGGATCACAAATTTGAAATTCCATATCACCAGATTCAACACCAAACTCATTACAATAGCACCATCTTATGGCTAAATACCAATGCAATTTATTATTGATTCATTATAAGAAGAAAGTTTTCAAGTAACTTGCTCAAATTAGTAAAAGATTATTTATTGAGTTTAACAATGCAAAATTTACTGAATCAGCACATCAATTGAAAATTAACTTCAGATATGAAGCATTTGGTAGAGCTACATACCTGGGGCAAATGCGACG
>JASCZI010000011.1:0-17905 GCA_036250425.1 Stylosanthes scabra
ATAATTACATGCATAAAAGAGATCGGAAATTATGATAACATACATAAAAGAGATTGGCCAAGTTGTTTAACATACATGCCGAGTTGTTTAAGCATTTTGCCGAACTATTTTGGTACCTGGCCGGACTGTTTTAGCATTTGGTCGAGCTATTTTAGTACTTGGCCGGGTTGTTTTAGTATTTTTCCCAGGTTGAAAAACTGATGTTTATTAAGTTGGAAATTTTTTTTTTGTTCAAGTTGCTTAACAGGTTTGATGAGTTGTTTAATATGTTAAAAGAAAAAGTAAGCAACAACAGAGAGCAGTAAACAGTTAAAGTGATCAGCAGTTATTCCTTAAAGATAGGAAAGTGCAACAAAAAAGAATAGATCATGAATGAGTTGTTCAATATAACCGTTATGAAGTCCTAATTTTTAGGGTTGATTTTAACCGAGTTGTTTAGTATAACAGAAATTTAAAAATTAAAAGATTGAAATTGAGATAAAGTTGTTGAGCAGTTTACACATAAGAAAGCATAAAAATAGTGCAGAAAAAGAGCATGAATTGTAGTACTTTATGAGATAGGCGGCTATTAGGGTTTTTTATTTTCAAAGAGCCTGGCTGGACTCATTTAGTACCTGGCCGGATTGTTTAAGTATTGTAACAAGCATAATCCGTATTCTTTTATAAGTAAACGTGATACTTGTTATCTCTTCTTTTTGTTAATTGCAATGTAGATAGTAGATGACAGAATTCTCAATGGATACTTTGATGGCTCAGTGAAGCAGAAATTGGATTCAGCCTCATGATTAGTAGCAGGGTTGTTGACCTCTTCCCTTTAGAAAGAAATCAGCGCGGATTGCAAAGAGGTCACCAAGGTAAGCGGTTGAGTGCTGTTTGGTGTGACTTCATTGTTAACTCGTCACCATGCTTTTAACTCCTAAAAAAGAGAAGAAAAGTAAGAAAAAAAACAAAACAGAAATATGGAGATGTTAGTGTTCTGCCCCATGATGGGCCTAATCATGATGGGCCATATTAGTAATTATATTTATAATTAAAAATAAATTAAAATTAAAAATATAAAATTATAATATGATTTAAAATTGAAAATCTTATCAAAATTATTAGCTGTATTTTTGTAAAAAGATAATAAAATTAAAATAAAAAAAATTAACTATTCATCTATAAAATTAAATTAAAGTAATAATCTCCTCGCTACATGTAAATTCAAGCTATTTATATATTATTTATTTATTTATTGGCTCTCGGCTTTGACTTTTGGGCGAGTTTGGTGCTGGCCTTCGATAGTAGCGTGTATGTTGATTGGAACATCATTACAAATCTGTCGGAGACTTCATTGGCGTGTCAACATGTTAAATGCTTTTTAAATACGACACTCATCGACATCTTTTGTGTTTAATTTTGGTCCTTAGAAAGAAAAAAAAAAAACTTCTAAAGACATATTTAACACTCCAAAATATCATCACGTGTACGCATGTTCAACTTTATTCTTAACTTATATCTTAAAATGAGTTTAAAAGTGATATATATTCCTATCTCTTAAAACTAAATCTTATCTAAAATATTTTATATAATTAAAAAAAACATTAAAAATACTTAAAAATAATAATTTAAATTTTAATATAAATAAACAATTAATATTGGTGTACACATAGAACACATAAACACATCCTAATTAATCACTCCTTCAATAGAAAAGATTTATGTGTTTCAATGTGTTTATGTGTATACCTAGAAAAACCGATTAATAAAATATCAAGATATTATTATAATTTTATTAAAAATATATTATATTTTATATATATGCCATGTCTCTTGTCATACAAAAAATTAAAATTAGTGTATCTTCGTATCGCGTGCCGTGTCGTGTCTCGTGTCAGTGTCCATACATCATAGTTACAAATATATTCATATTCATACAATAATAATATGCCAAAAATAGTTCGGAGTGTTTAAGAATTTAAGTTGAGCTCAACGATGACCAAATTTTGGCGGGTTCCCAATTTTCACAATCTAAATTTTTGTGTGTTTAAATTAAGATTATTTATCAACAAAATTAGTCATTAAATTCACTATTAATATAAAAAATACATATATTAAAAATATACAGAAATATATATAAATATATAACGTTTAATCTTTTTATTTGCTAACAATAATTTACGGATACGAAATAGGAAATTTTGATTATGCATGCAGCTTTAATTTGTCTTATAATTTGTTTAATTTTTATGCTGTTTTACCAAAATAAAATAAATGCATCAGGTTATATATATTGTATGTAAAGAAAAATTTAAAAAATGCACACAAAAATATGGTAGGTTGCACATGGAGTTGGACTCAGTTTGGACCAAGATGTAGTAGTTGAAGCAAGTATGTTCCTGAGTCCTCCATTGATGAGAGCTCAGAGATGAGAGAGTTGAGAGTTAATTGATATTAATGGTTGAAGCTATAGCAGCAGTTAGGTAGGAGTTCATGCACATGTGTGATGAATGGAGGGATGTCCTTTTATTTTATTTTATTTTATTTTGTTCATTTATAACTCAGCATATCATGCCAGCATAGATCTTGTCAAATACCATACTACTATTATTATTTATTAATATTATCAATAATAATAATTTCACATAAATAATCTTCATCAATAGAAATAAATTAAGTACAAAGTTTTATTATTGATTCTTAATTATCATAAAATTTTTGAAAAATTAACCACCAAAGATATTTTTTATATAAATTGAAACCTTTTAAGATAAAATTAAAATAAAATTAAATTAAATTTAAAATATTTTAAAAAACTTTTGCCCAATTTTAAAAATAACAAATATACTTTATCCTTAGTTGTTATTATTATATTATTATTATTATTTGCTCTACTCCTTTACCCCACCATTGAAGTAGTCTTCAAAGCTTATACCTTTAATATACATTTACTACAACCATGTATGTATGTATATATATCGTGGCCCTTAATTATTATTATATTTTAAAAAGGACACCATGTGTGCCCTTTGGAGAGACAGAAGAGTAAGCATTTTGACTCTGCATTATTTTATTTTTCCATCTAGATTATTAATTTTAATAATATAGTTTTTTAATTAATTATTTATATAATTTATGGTTAATTAATTAGCTGCTTGATTGTCTTGCATTGGCTTACTAGGTAGAGTAAAGAAAATGCTTTATTGAAAGTTAGTCAGCTCCTCACTTAACCTATAAACACTCCTATATATGAAATTAATTAATTGTTTTATATTTTTATTCCAATTCATAACTATATATTTAACATTTTAATAGTATAACTAATTAATTAAAATTATACTAAAGAGAAACAGTTATAGCTATAACTTTATTACTAAGGTGATATATTTTATCTTTTATTTTATAAAAATTAGAGTTAACTATAAAAAAAATAATCATCATGAAAAATTATAAAACTGATAAAGATAACCATAAAAGATTTTAATGATAAAAATATTTTTTGAGTATTTCAGTCATAATTTTTAATTCTTTATGAATATTTTTATCATTGAATATTTTATGATTATTTTTGTCGATCTTTAAATCTTTTATAAAAATTAAAGTCAATTTTAGTTAGTCCATTCAAGTTAGAATACACATTTAATAAGTATTTCAAGAACAATAATTCACAAATATATTTATATATTAGTAAAACTGATAATGTTACAATGAATTGAATGAAGAGTGAAAATTACTTGTTTTTAGTAAAAAAAAAACAAAATCACATAAAATTATCATGTACAATACATATTTTTTTAATGAAAAAAATTAGTAAAAAATTTTACTTTTAACACAATTCTACTCTGATTTTTATTAATAAATTAAATTTCCCTAGTAAAATATATGATTATCGTTACAATAGAAATTTTATTAATTTTTTCCGTAAATTTACTAAAAAATTAACAATAACTAACTTCCCTTTAAATTTGTCTAATTTTCACATGTCTGATATCATCATATAATAATAAAGAGATTTTTTTTTGTGTGTCAATAAAGAGATAAATGTGAAGAAGTTTTATTTCAAATGTATAAGGATAAGCAACTTAATAATATAAAAACTACTTTTGCATGTGTTTAATTAAGCTATTATATAATTAAGATAATGAAAAAATATGTGTAACCAATAATTTTTTAATTAATAAATTAATAAATAAAAAATATATAGAATATCTGTAACTACTTTTTATAGAAGGTCCACAATGAAAGTATAGAACATCCAAAATTTAAAGCAATAATCAATAAATTTTATATTTTTTTAGAAACAGAACATCCAAAACCTAAAAATATAAAGCATTCAATTTATGTTGTTCGCTGATATTGACCAAATATTTATTGGTTATCTAGGATTCTTCTCGAGGAAAATATACGAAGTACTAATAATTTTAGTGTAAGAGAAGAAGAAATAATTGAATAGTATTAGTTTAAAAGGAAAAAAAAAGTATTTGAATAATAATTCCAATCATTATTTCCTGTTGTTGGTGGCTTTAAATATATATTAGTTAGAATTCTTTTATCAGTAAAGTTCAAATTAAAATTCTGCAGATTTTTATTATTTATTGATCTGCGGAAGACAGATAGATGCAATTTTAATTTTGCCCCTTTATTCATCACTCACTACTACATACTCATCATTGGTGCTACTTCATGCAATTGAAAAATGATTTTTTTTTTCTCTCTTCTTTTTATAAATATTCAAAAAGTTTAAACCAATTACAAACAAGCTAAGTAAGTAGTGAATGAAAAGGAAAATTATGATCTACACTCAGGCATTATTATTGCACAACCTTGTTTAAAAAACACCAAAAGAAAAAAAAAAAGAGTAGTGGAATATACTAAAACCCTAATTAAGAAAGATCATCATCAAAGGCTTAATAAGATTATGATACATATAATAATAGTAATTAGAGAGAAATAAACCTTCTCAATTCTCATAATTTTGAATTAGCCAATATATAATGAATTCATTCTTGCATGGTGTGTGTGCTAATTAATTATACATGGTCATGAAACTACTACTTGAATTTCTCATTAAATTTCACCATTACTACAAAACAAAACAAAAATACTCTAGAAAACACAGGTCATATATAATCATCACTACACAGTAATAATAATAATTGCAACTATTAATAATAATTACTTAATTAGCATTGAAAGAAAAAGAAACCTAATAATTAATAAGCAACAAACAAATATAATAATAATAATAATAATAATATTAATAAAGTAGCTAATGATATAGATAGAGATATCACTCTATCTGTGATGATCTATTTCCCTTTTCCCACCCAGAAACTTTTTCTCACCTTTTTGTTATTATTGTTATCCTTCAATACCATCTCTTTCTTCTTCTTCTTCCCTTCTATTTTCTTTACTTGGCTTTTCTTTTTAGCATTAATATTATTATTATTATTATTATTCTCTAACAAACACTGCTTGTTCCTACCATCATCTTCTTCATGATGCTGGAAATCCTTCCCATTACTATCAACCCCATGAAGGTGGCTTGGCCCAGAAGAAGCATCAGAAGCCATAGAATCATCATCATCATCATCATCATCACTTTCATTATCTTCTTGGTCATCATTGTTACTACTACTGTACCTGCTGCTACTAATATCACTGCCTCCACCATCATCATCATCATGTATGGGGGACCCAATATACATAGTCCATCCTGATTCACTGCTGTGACATTCTTCTGATGGATCCATTACTGTTCTGTGAGGTAGAAAGAAAGATGAAGCTAAGAAGAAGAAGAAGAAGAGTGAAACAAACAAGGTAAAAAGAAAGGAACTGATGTATGTGTCTCTTAAAACAGGAAAAATTGTTTCTTCACACACGTGAAAATACCACTTTATCCCTCCTTCTATATATTATATCTCACTCTCACCCAACAAGAATTTCAAAAAAAGAAAAGAAAAAGAAAAAGGAGACAGGCTTCTATTTCATTTTCATGAGAACATGGACATGGATATCTATGTATGATATTATTCTGTCAGTTCATTTATATATACATAATTACATACATAGGTCAATTTTGACAATTTAATTTAACATATATATATATATATATATATATATATACAACCGTCTTGGAATTAGTTTATCAAATGTTAATATCATTAAAAATAATTATACGAAATCAACGTAAGTTAGAAGATCAATAGGGAGCCAATGAGTATAATTAAGGAAATAATGAATGATAAAAAAAAATAATATTAATTTTTTATTATTTCTTTAATATTCACTACTAAAACTTTTTTTATTATTATATGTTCTACTGAACGTTTCTAATTAATAATATTAGCTAGGTTAATTAATTATTTTCATGAGAATATATTAAATATAAAGGTATAATTAAAAAGATAAATACAACATTCTTTATATTATTATTATTATTATAATTAACTGACAAATAACACAGAACAAAATATTGATTATTAAAATAAAATGAGCTAGATATATAGAAATAAAGAATGGAGATATATATGGATAAGTGTCAAGACACCACACTACCACCTGAAAATCTTAATAGACATTAATTATTCTTTCTGACTTACCCTTCATAGCAGCAGAAGACAGCTATAGAAGCTGTCAATGAAAGTGAAATAATTAACCTTTCAAAAAGGAGCATAAATAAATACCAACACATTAATTAATAAGATGAGTATATATACTATAGTTCCATTGGAGCCCGGAGGACTTTAAATGTTTAATTAATTAATTTCATCATCATATAATATTTATTATTTTCTTGTTCTTCTGCATGTGTAACATTTAATAAGAAAGACAGATGCAGATAGATGTTAAATATGAATGGCAGAAGAAAAGAGAAGAGAGTAGTGTGGAACAGAACAGGCTACAAAATTAGAGAGAATATAAGACCCATAGTTTAAATAGTACTCAATAGGACATCTTCATTACCTGATTTAGCTTTCACAAATACCTTTTTTTTTATTTTTTAATTAATAAGTTATTCGTTACAAATGTAAATGATAAAAATGTAAATTTTATTAGAAGTATATAAAAATTCGCATATATACTTTATTTTAATTTTTTATGTAATGTAAGAAGTAAAATATGTATTATAAATTTTTTTTAATATTTATATCAATTTATATTTTATTTAGAATAATGTTTTTATTATTTCTTTTAATTTTGTCCTCTTCTCACACCCCCCACTTTTTCTTTCATTAATTTTGAATTCACTGCAAAAGAAATCCAACTGTAATGTATGTGACCTTAGCTTGCTTCTTCTCCCAGCAGCAGGGTTTGGATTAGATTAGATTAAAATAGAAAACCCTCCTTCATCAATTCACACATACACTATATATATATATATCAGAGGAGCTAATAGCTATATAGTATAGCTAGATAGCTATGTATCTCTCTATTTTCTTGCTATGAGAATTGAAGTCTCTCTGAGAATTCCTTTGGTTCTTAGACATATATATATATACATACACCACAGTTGTAACTTTTTGGGGGGTTGTTGAGTGAAGTAATAACTTGAGTTATTATATATCTTCTCTTATATACCTTAATCAATAACAATGAGGATCCTAATTTTGAAAACCGACAATTTTTTTTTGTATAAACAAATATATATATATATATATATATATATTAAAATTAAATTATTTATCATATTTGTAGAATTAAAACATGCATGCATTTATGCTTGCAATTTTTATTTGTTTTATACTAATGAGAAACCTTTTAAATTTTAATCATAAAAAATTGATACTATATATATAAAAGAAAAAAAATACTACATATATTAAAAAAACTACTCGGCAAATTTGTCCGTATAAACACAAGTTAAAATACGAAAGATACACTTAAAAATGCATGAAATAAGACATATATATGATAATTGATTTAACAATTGATTTTAGGGCATACATAACGTTTTTTATCATCAAATTATTATTTATTTCAAAAGTTTAAACTATTTTTTTATGATAAAAATAATTATATGTCTAACAAATTAAAGTTAATTAATGTGAGAAATTGATTAAAATTAGATTTACTTGTAGGGAAGTGTATACGGATGTGAATAATTATAAAATCTTGGGTGGTCTTATTATTGTGTGAGAGCAACACATAGACGCATGCCCCCTTTCTTGGACTACTTTTTTCTTCTTGCAAGAAAGATTGTGTTGTAATAACAACGAGGAGCATACATGATATTCGTAAAATTCTTTTTTATGGTTGGTTTAAGTACAATAAATAGTAACTCGCATAATATTGGGTGGTATTATTATTATTATTATTATTATTATTATTATTATTATTATTATTATTAGATAATCAACAAAAATTCAGTCAACAGAAGCCAATAATTTAAATTGGATGTCTATTTTTTTAGGTTTCAGATGTTTTATTTCTATTGATTGCTTTAAGTTTTGGATGTTCTATTTATAAAAAAGTTATGGATGTTTCACTGATTTTCGTTGTGGATGTTCTATGAATAATAGTGAATGTTCTATTTTTTGTTACTTGATTGTTGGTTAGAAAAATATTGGTTATCTATACTTTTCCTTATTCTTATTATTATTAGGAAAAATATACGTAACAAATAATTTTCTGACTAACAAATCAGCCAACAAAAAAATAGAACATTTATAACTATTGTTTATGGAACATCCACAATAAATGCTATAGAACATTCGAAACATAAAGCAACCATCAGTCAACTTTGTATTTTTTAAAAAGAAAACATTCGAAATTTAAAGAAACAGAACATCTAATTTAAGTTGTTGACTGATGTTGGCTGAATTTTTATTGGTTATCTAATATTGTTATTATTATTATTATTAGACTGAGTATTCAATTCGGCTCTAATAATTACTCCAAAGGGATCACGAGATTCCTTATTAAAAAAAAAATTTTGATCTTTATTTTTTATTTATGAGACTTTTCAGCTCTTATTAGTTTACTTCGTAAGATATTTTGGTCCCTCATAATGTAATAAATAAGGGCCAAAAAATCTTAAATATCAAAAGAATAGGGACCAGAAATGATGTTATTTTAATTTGTCAAGAACCTCATTGTTTTTTTATGTATTGTCAAGGGCCGTTTTAATATTTCACTAATATTATTATTTTATGATAATAGTGATATGGTGTTCTATCAAAACTAAGGTATCAAAATCGTCTTCATAGAAAATCTACAATAGTATGATTTTTAATAATTATAAACAATCAAATATTTTTAGCAATTAAGTCTAACCAAATTTAAAATTTTCATGTGCTTTTCACATTATGTTTATGTAGCTTCTTTTTCTTCTTTTTCTTCCTCCTTCTTATTATTTATCTTCTCATTCTTCGTCAACTAAAAAGAAGAAGAAAAAGAAGAAGAACAAGATTTTGTTATGTTTTCATAAAAAATCTACTTCTTGTTTTTTTTTTTTAAATTTAGTTCTATTTTTCTGTTTTCATGAAAATTCAATTCAATTTTTCATGCAAATTCGTTTCTATTTTTCATGAAAATTCATTTCTGTTTTCATGAAAATCCAATTCGTTCTTCTTGAAAATCTATTTCTGTTTTTCATAAAAATCTGTTTCTGTTTTCATGAAAATCCAATTTAATTATTCATTTTTTTTCGATCAATAGGCACTCACCAAAAAACCCAATAGGGAGTGAGAGGATTCAAAGGGATCAAATCCGTTTTTGTTATTCATGAAAATTAGATTATGTTTTTCATGAAAATCTAGAACACAATGATGAACAAAAAAAGAAGAAGAAAAACATCATCAACAGCAGCAGCAGCAACAACAACGTAACAGAGGAGGATGAGATAAAAAAAAAAAGAAGATTACGATGATGGTGACAGCAATGACTATAACGATGACAATGGTGGTGACAACAACTACTACTACAGAGGCGACGGTAACGGCGACGCAGTAGCTAGCAGGAGGAAGGAGGATGAAGAAAAGGAGAAGTTGCAAAAATATAGAAGAGAAAGCGTGCGTGTTTTTATGCGCTTTTAGTGAGAATGAGTTAGAAATAATTGGCCTAGATTTGGTTGATAAAGTTGATTAGATGTGTAGTGTATTATTTTGGCCTAAAAAATGTCAGAGAAGTAAATAATAACGACTAATAATTCTATATACGCAGTGAAGAAATAATGATCTCCTTTTCATATTTATTTTGCAATATAAATATTTGTAAGAAGTTATTAAAAAATAGTTATAAAGTGATGTGAAATGAAGTTTTTTATTCTATAGAATTAGATAGAATGTCTCAATAACAAAGTCATGCTTGACAATTATTATATTATTATTTTGAATATATATAATAGGAAAATTCTAGTTTCTTCATATGATAAAACACATATGCCAACTCTTTAGTCACCAAAAAAAAAATAGTCACCAAAAAAAACATATGCCAACTCTTTTGTCCTCCTCCGACAAAACCATATATAATATTAATATAATAAATCAAGTCATTCTAGCTTTATGACTTGTTGTACGTTGAAAAGAAGAAAAAAAAAAAGAAGAAAAGAAAAAGATAGGAAACATGTTAGCTGGTATATATGGTGAAGTAAATAGTGATTAAGACAAGTTTTAATATTATCTTAATAAACTTATTATGAAATGACCTTTTTTGACATTCGAAACGACTTCTTTTGCATGTTAAGCAATGTACATGGTTTCACAGTTGTTTTAGCACGTTTTAGTAACCAAATATAATTTTCATGCTATTACTTCTCTCCATTTTTTTTGAAGTTTACGTATACTTTTTTTTATAAGCTCTTTTTCTCATTTTATATATTCTGTCTTATGTATTTTTTATATTAAAATTAACAAGAATTGAATTTTAAATTATTAGTCATAGAAACTTCAATATTATATTATAGTATATTTTTTCTAAAAAATTAAACTAATAAATATATATATAATCAATAATGATTATCTCTAACAATAATTCAAGCTTTGTTTATTTGTATTACGTATCTTATTTGGGTTATTTTTTTAATTGTCTTATTCTTAGAAGAGAAGAAAAGAAAGGAAGGGATAACAAGATGGGAAAGAAAAGTAGTTATATATATGGTTGATTGGTTGAAATACTAATATTGTTAATTTAAAACTAAAAAACAATTAATAACAAATCCTCAGCATATATTGTATCAAGTATCAACAAATTTTGAAATGATTTAAACTCTAATGCCTACATTTCTAATTTAATTTGCACTCTTGGGTCTCCACATATAAAAGCTAAGCCACCATACCATAATATAATACACCTCATCTTCAAACTTCAATTTCAATATATATTTTTTCTCATAATGCCTCTAATTCGATGGACCGAGAACTAATTCATTGTAGATCTGAGTTTCATTTAAAATTTATCATTAACCAATAAATTATTAAATACATGAGCCAAAATTTAAAGTTAACACTTATTTAAACGAATTAATATGATCTTGTTGCGTCAAGCAACAAAGCCGCATTAATCATTTCATGAAGTATGTGCCTAAATAACCCAAAATTCTGATGTCTCCTACGTAATTCAAACTATACATAAATAGCGACGTAATTTCATAGAATCATTAGATTTAAATGCTACATGAAGAATATAAGCCGGATGAATTAAGGAATAAAAAAATCTAAAATGTAAATGATCAATACGAGTGATTCAATGGATTTGAATTTTTATATATCTACTCACGCAATACTTCATTGTGTAATATATATTATATAATTGAAAGCATTTTCCATATACTATGATATATCGGAACTCTAATACCCATCAATATTGATTTATAAGATCTGGAACATCTTATTCATTTTTTATAAGATTTATTCGTATAGATAGATATCATTATCTTTGTCCAAAAAGCCATATGCGTTGGAAGAAACATGTAGTTGGTTATTTGAATTTTCTCATTATCTTTGTCCAGAAAGCCGTATGCGTTGGAAGAAACATGTAGTTGGTTATTTGAATTTTCAATATTATATTGATAGTAATTTGTTTGAGCTTTGAGGTGAGGCCAGGTGACATGATTTAGATGAATCCTGAACGTACACTTGGCAGTTGCATGCATCCCAGGCCCATATGCATGCATTGAGATGAAGCAGCATAGCATGATTTGAAAAATAGTGCAACCTATATAATTGAATTGAGGAGAAGAGGGGGCCCTTCATTAATTATTATTTGTCTCTTGATTTTTACGAATTAAATTCTCAAAGTCAACATTATATATTATATATGTATATTCTACTACGTGCATGTCAAATGTCTTCACACCTGAGTGTTTCAGGTGATATATTGTATATATTACAAGATTTCAAACACAGACAAATTAAAGTTTTCACTTTCCAAAGAAAATAAGATAAGGTTTACTCCTCACTTTGATGATTCAGTGTTTACTGTAGTTTTTTCGACTCATCCCTTCTTATAAGACAAAAACGTGGCTCACAGTAACATATATATAGGGATGACAATCAATATGTCGGACATGTGGTATATTTATTTAAGTACCATACTCAAATTAAAATTTACAAATATTTAATTTTAGCTTCGTATCGAAACATACGCATATATTATGTTCCATCTCCAAGCATACGAATATTTATAATCAAAATAAATTAAATTAAATTAAATTACTCAATAAGATTATTTATTATCTAATAAAATATTTTAAAAATATAATAAAATATAAATAATATATAATTATTTATAACATGACAACAATACAATTATTTTTAAAAAAATTAAATTTAAAATTTTTTTAAATTAAAATTATCAAAACAATCATCTAAATTAATATTATTAAATATCTAAAAAATAAAATAAAATTATATATATACGCATATGGGGCGAGGCTGAGCAAATAATGAAACGGAACAATTAGTACCCATACCTGCAATCCCGTATTATACCAACTCAATCACTCTAAATATCCACCCCATTCAAGACAGGATAGATTAAAACAGACGGGACAAATCAGATTGTCATCCCTAAATATAGATGATAGCAAGCGTTTCAATGTCTCACTTTGATGCTTTTAGCAATTAATGGTTATGATTAAAATCAATAACAATAATTAAAAATATTAAAACTCATAATTTTATGTCACACTGAAAATAAATATTCTTATATTATATATGTGACATCTTCAGACATTTTTACTGATTTTTCCGGTCTATTAAAACATATGAATGCATGATGATATATTGTATATTTGTCTTTATTGTATATTTTGTCAATTTTTTTTAAGTAAATTCAGTTAAATTGGTCTAACTTTAATAGAATTTTTTATTATTAAATATGTGTAATATATATTATATATATAACTTGATTCAATTTAGTAGAGTAAAATACTTAGCTTATACATTTAACATTTTATAAAATATTAATCAACCGTTCAATATCTTTAATCTAAGCAATTTAACACTATTTTTTAGTCAACATTTTAAATATGGTTGGTTAATTAACTGTTGATAAAAACAATAAACTATACTGATTTTGTAGTAAAATTATAATTTTTAATAAAAATATTATTTATATCACAAAATGAAGCTCATTACATTTTTTAAAAGAAAAAAAAGACTCAGGCACACCGACACACATGGACACGGCGGAAGTTTAGAAAGTGGAATAGCATCATGTCAAAAAAAAAATTGAAAGCACAACCACCATGTCATTTTCATTCTTCCGTTTTTAATTTTTGTTATACAATTTTTTACTTTCTCATTGGATTATCCATTATATGAAAAATCTAATGAGTACTTGAAAAGTTTTCAACTGCTATATATACCATGTAATCGTTAATTTTAATTTAAAAATATAAAATATATATAAAAATTAAAATCAACGATTATAGATTATAAATATATCGATATACTTAAAAAATTTTTGATTTATAATTGAATATATTAAAAATAAAATACATGATCATCTTAATCAAGCAAATTTCATTCTTATTTTCTAAAAAAAAAATGGAACAAAAAGAGATCATTAATGAGTAGATACCATTTTCTATTTTTACTAACTTACTATCGTAATTTTGTTACTTCCTATGCTATGCTACTTCTGAGCAATTTCCTATACCAAATCCACTAACACTAATGTAAGGATTAGAGCACAACGAAATTAGTATTGGTGAAAATTATTTATATTTTCAAACATATCAACTCCAACTAACCCACCATTAAAATTACCATTTAACCAAATAAAAAATTAATTTAATAAACTTATTAACTAAAATGTAATTTATAAATAGCTAGTTAATTAATTAAAAAGCTAGCAAACTCAACCACTCCACAAAAGTACCCTTTCTATATAACCCACTAATTAAACCCTTTTTACCTTCATATTTTGTTCATCATCATATCTTTAAATTATCACAATCTTTCTGATTAATCCTGTTCTGATCTTCAAAATATGATGAGTCACACTAATGATCAAAACCAGCCTCATGAAGGTCAAGGTATATTATATATAATAAATGTGTTTAATTAATTTCATTTCCCTAATAATAATAATAATAATAATAATAATAATAATAATTAGTTCTACCTATTTTTATAATTAATAATGGTTGTGCATGCAGGGGCATATAAGTCAAAAGACACTGCAAATCCAGTTCCAGTTCCACCTCCTGCTATGATTTATGAGAACTACACTCACCATGTTCCTCCAAGAGAAGAACAAACTAAGTTCAAGGGAGGGTTCTGGAGAGGATTGTAATAACTTTATTTAAATTTAATTCTTTTTCATTTAAATATATGAGAATATATTATATCTACTACTGTTTTGATGAGTTAGAAGAGTTCATAATAATTATGATAATTCTTATATATGATACTAATAAATATTTTCTGTATTTATTTTTTCTGCAGTTGTGCTGGATTGTGTTGCGGCTGTTGTTTGGACATATGCTTTTGAGTTTTGATATTTGAAGATAACCACTCTATATAATATATAGATAAATGTTACGTGTCGGTTTTGCTAGGTGTACACATAGAACACATAAATTTTTTCTACTTGAGGGAGTGATTAATTAGGATGTGTTTGTGTGTTTTATGTGTACATCAATATTAATTATATATATATATATATATATATATATATAAGTCTTTTTATCAATTAAATCTAACCAAATTACATAATAAGTTATTTATTTTTTGTAACAAAAAATGTTTTTTTATTAAAATTGTGTCAAACTTGGTTAGATTTAATTTACAAAAGACACATATATGTAATATTACTCTAATTATATATTGGTATGTAATTTTCCAGACATATATCTGTAGGTGAATTATAGTATACTCTGGTTCAAATATGAGATTTTTAACTGTGTTAATTTTGCCACTTAAAAAATAATTGGTAAATGATGTACCTTTTAACATCATATATCTAAATAAAGACCTAAAATTAGATCTTAGAAAGAAAATTAACAATTTTACAAGATGTATCTGCTCGTACATGGTATTAATCAAAATCATCCATTCTCAATAGTGGTTAGAAACTAACTAATAAACCTAAAATAAGTTACTCATCACCTTCAATTATATTATTATACCTAACTGTAATAATACATCTCTTGATATTAGATTCAAGAGTTCAAAATTACATATTGAACACAAGGAAAAATAAAATAAAGAGGGACTATATAGTATATACACATTTGGTTACTAATTAATTACCTGAAGGTTTTGCCATAAAAGTTGGGTGCTTTTCACCGGCTACTATTACCAAAACATCAGGCTCAAGCTCGACTCGCAGGCTCGTTTCGTCTTTTGAATTGTCGTTTGTGTGACACTCACAAAACGATTGTCGTTTCCGACATGGACAACAAACGAGGAAGAACAAGGCCATCCCAATTACTCCAAAAATGAGTGCAAGGCCACCAAATAGAAATTGCACCGGCAAGTTACACTTCCATTCAAACCACCCATTATTAATGCCACTTGCTGATGTAGATGAACTCATCATACTACTATTACTTTAAGTTTGGTTTCTTGCTAATAATTTTGTAATGGGTTTGGTTCCATTTTTATAGTGGTTATTTTATGCATTGGAGATTCCCTTTATGTTACATATTCTTTAAGGGGTGTTCTGTGAATAAATCAAATTTCAAAGATAGATGTATACAATGTGCAAAGAATAATAAATGTGGGTATTCAATTTTTCTTCACTTTTACAAGTTGGTAGGATGTGATGTTTGGCCTTAATGCAGATCCAAGAGGCATCGAATCCCAATATTTTTACTTTGCTTATTTTACATTCCCCTTGCTTCGAGTTAATGCTATTGATAACAATCCCACTAATTCAGTATTAGTATAATAAATATAAAACCCTTTGTGAACTGAAAGCTTTACAACTTATTTCACTTTATAGTTTTTTTTTTAATCATCAATTTAAAACGTATAAACTGATCTTGTTTGATTGTCTTTTTCAGTTTTTTTTGTTAGAAGTCAGAACATAGAAGCAACATAGCTCTGATCCACAAGAATCTGTTCTTGTGAAAGCTGATATATTGTATAAGATCGCCATGTTGATGATGTGGTTAAGCTTACTTCACCCACAAACAGAATATATTTATTACGACAGCATTTTTACTAAAAGAATATTGTTCTCTCATCTTGTTTCTTTTTTCTTCTTCTTTTTGTTTTTTTTGGACTGTGGGAATGGTGTTACAAATAAGAATTGCATGTTATTGGTACAAGGCAAATGCATAGTTTGTGCTCTCCTTTAAGCAAAAACTCAAAGGCCCTGTTAGGAGTTTGAGTACAATAATTATGGATCATGAAGTTCTTCATCACCATGGTAGGACTCTTATCCGCCATTAATATCAACCTTGGTTGACCTGCCTTTTGGGAAAATGAGTAGGTGAGAAACATATTAAGGCATGAAGCAAAAGATGAAAAGAACAAAATAAACCATATGCCATTTATGCGCATGAATCCTGAAGAAGATACAGGGAGACTGGCCATTTCATAAATTACAGTAGACAAAATTATGTATAAATGACTGAAATAATAATAAGCCCAATGCCCAACTATCTAGACTACCACAAAAAAAATGTAGAAGATACACATAAAAACTAAGGCAGGGAACTATTCATTTTCTATCTCTTAATAGATAGGGAAGGCACATGAAATTTTAACAACTACAATGTGTAACGATGCCTCAATTGTTCTCTTAAAATCTCTCCCAAAGTAACTCAACCAGAGAACTTTGCAATCAACTTATCAACATGGATATCAATATCATCTATCCGGGGCCGCACAGCAATCTGGGGTTGAAGCATCCATGACACAAACTGATGAAGGGCGTCTGGATATTGAGACTTACGTTCAGTTGGCCATTTGATTTTAGCATTTAAAACGGCTGATCGGAGGTCTCCTTCAGGCTCATCAAGTGCATATTCAAATGGAGATACTCCATACCTGCAAAAATCAATCAGATGATAATAATTAGTGCACTGTATTATCTTACAAATTAACACATTTATTTGCTCATTACAGTAAACAACTCTGCCATTGGATTTCGGTGGAGTGCCACATCAATAGTTAATGTCAAGGGAACAACCCTTGAATAACAAAACAAAACTAATTTGCAAGGCCCGCAGATTTCACTTTATCTGGGTTTCTGTCCTGATCATGATCATTGCCCAAATCAATAATCTATGCACGGATGGCTTGCGTGAGTTTGTTCTTAGTTATCACTGTCAATAGAGACGTAGAATTGCATAACCCAAGACCATCAACCAATGTATGGTGTAATGCCACAAGGCAGCACAGTTGAAAAAAGTTTTAACATAAAGCTTAATCACATACAAAAGAATAATCAATTCTCACATTATTGCATATAATGTACATCCTAGTGACCACACGTCAGTCCTCTCATCTATATCAGCTGGAATTGG
>JASCZI010000011.1:18010-42367 GCA_036250425.1 Stylosanthes scabra
TACAAAAAATAGGAAAAGAGCATATCAGATGACTGAAATTGAAATACAACCCTCCCACACATGTAAAACCCAAATGAAAATGTAGATAAGCAATTGAGTATTTACAAATGGAACAGAAGCTATTATGTGTAGTAACGAAATCAAAATGATCTCACACTAGCCTGCTGGTGCATGTAAGGCTACTTCCTACAATATTAGGCAATACAACCTCACAAACTACAAATGGGCAAAAGCGTCAATAAAATATTCTAAAATATGGTTAGCAAAGTGCATGAATTTCATTATAAAACAAAATTTACAGAGAGAAAAAAGGGTTGAACAAAGCACCTGCAATTGGAGTGCCTCTGATCTGTTACCAATGTGCTTCCTGGCAGGACGAGCACTGCCAAAATCCATAAGTATGGCAAGAGGTGGTTTTCCTTTTCTGTGTGTTATGAGAACATTACCAGGTTTGACATCATTATGAGCATATGGAGTATCTAAACTGTGCATATGCTTGAGTCCTGCACAAAGCTGTTTAGTTGATTTGTCAGGGCTAAAAGAATTTCAGAAGAAATCAACTTCTGTCAGTTTAGAGAACTAAAGAACTCTAGAATATAAAGAAGTATATTGAATCAAACTAATATTTTTATTTTTATTTTAAAAAAGAAAGGTTGCTTCTTAGATTCCAAACATAAAAGGAGTATAGGCTAGAGATGTCCATATTTGTTCTTCAATTTGATTCTTAAGAGAGAAAACAACCTATTCCAAAGAATTACCAGGTAAATAAATATATGAAATTCATGACAATAAAAAAAGGCAACAATAAATGCCAAACAAGTACCATATGCTCTTATCAAAATAATAATAAAAAGTATCATGTGATGTGAATTGCAACTGTAATGCTTGAGCTACCTAATCCCTGGTTATAATAAGCCAATTGTGTGATAGACAGACAGAAAGTTCTTTTACCTGTCGAAAGATTTGAAGTACATCCGTGGTAGGAAAGGATTCCTTCCTGGCTTGCATTGTCTTGGTATTATCTAGCAGTGTTCCATCCAAATGAACTGGAAATAACAAATATGCCTCGTGGTTCCAAGATCTTTGTGGAGTAGGCTGCCAACAAAAGGGCCAGTTCAACATAAATATAAAAGCACACCAAGGGAAGGAACAATTAAGTTGCAATTCGCACATCATTTTCATTCCCGCATAATGGAATTATCACTTATCAACTTAGAACAATTAAGAAACTACATCAGCAATGCCAAATTACACCACACAATTTATACATAATTCCAACCAAGTTTGGAAATCCAGATTCCAAAGCAGCAATAGATAGAGGTACTTGTAAAATAGCACCAATGGTAGTGATATTATGTTTCATTTCAAGAAGCTAATTCTTACTCAAAATAAGCAAATATTAAAATGTCGAATAATAGACTAGAATAAACTTTGCCATGATATGCAGGATCTCACTTGGGACATATCTCTAAAGAATTTCTGTTGAGAATCCACAAGAAAAAACCAGATATCTATACAAGCCCTTTTTCCATTCAAAGTGAATATGGGAAAGATGAACGACTTTCTCTTTAAATCGGTTAACATAGAATTCATCAAATACAAACTGCTGAATGCTTTTACTGTCAAGGCATAGCTCAAGTACCCCTAGAAGGCATTGGGTTCTACAGCCTTCATACGTAGTAGTTGGAAAGAACTTAAGGGCATAAATCCAATTACATAGCCAAAGCTAAAGAACAAATGAGGTACAATTACTCAACATAACCTTGTTATACTTTGGCACGAGTCTCAGTTGAATAAACAAACCATTTTCTGATTTTGATGAATTTATTTTTTGTGATACAATGGGGAGATGAATAAATAGGTGTTGATTACTGCTGTAACTACTTACCTTGACAGAAATGATTGCATGATCGAGAAGAGGGAGCAGATTTGGGTGGTTGAACAGCGATGACACGCGGATGTCCTCCCTGACCAACTCCAGCTGCTCATTGCTCCTGATGAGGACCTTTTTCATAGCATATGTTCCGTCCTCTACATAAAAACACACAAGCAACATATCAATTCCACTCCGCTGTATCAAACTATGTATGCCACCTATTCACAATCTTCTACATCCCTCAGATTCAAACTCAGACTTGACAAAATGCAATAGAAACCCCCTATTTCCAATCCTTGAATGAGCAAGGAAACATACAAAACAATCCATATCAATCACCAAGGGGAGAAACAGTATCATTACATCACAATGCCTTTCAAAATCACAGAAATTGGCAATAGCATACACACAAGACACAACTCTTCCAAATCGAATCCAAACACACAAAACAGGAAGCTCGAATCAGCAATGAGCTTCACCAGATCGAACGGCACCGACAAAAATCGGAGAACAAAACAACTTCGAAGATCCAAAAAGAATCGCACATCAAAACGCAATCACACAGATCACGCAGATCTGATCCAGAATCGATACTATTACACAATGCCGATTTCAGAAAAGTAAAATAAATCAAGCACAGCAACGAAAAACAAAGAAATGAGCGAACCGGAGATATGAGAGGACTGTTTGAGCTTGGCGGAGAAACCGCCGGAGGGGTTGTCGGCGGGAAGGTCCTTGACGAGGAAGATATAGGCGTTGCCACCTTCACCGAGCTGCCGAACGATACGGAATCTGTTCTCGTTGATCCAAACATCTCCGCCTCCGTTAACGGAATCGTAAAGTGCGTTCAAACCAGAAAATGAACACCCCATTCTTCTTCTTCTTCTTATAACGCCTCTCTTTCTCGTAATGTAATGTAATGTAACCAACTGAAATCAGGTGTCCAAAACCAGAAGTCGAATTTCGAAGACCTGATTCCACGTCAAATATTTTAGAGTGAAGACAGATTTGTAATTTTATTTATATATATATATATATGCGTGTGTGAGTCTCAGACTCTCAGGCTTGTTTTTGTTTCAATTTATTTTTATTATTATTATTTTTTTATTTTATTTTGAGCTGAGTGAGTGAGCTTCCCATTCATTCTTGGATCGCGCGATTCTGAAGTCTGAACCAAACACCTGTTTGTTTTCCTTTTTATTTTTGGATCCATCTTTTTTCCATTACACTCCACTCCCCAAGTCAACCATCCCTGAATTTTGAATTTACTGTGCTGCGGTTTTTTTTCTCCTTATGAAATAAATATGTTAGGTTTGGCCCAATCTCATGAATTTAGTCAAGGACAAAATCCAAACTTTTAATTGAAAGCTTTACCGAAAGTTTGAATTCAAGGGCAGTTATTACCTTGGTCCAAAAAAACGGCAGTTATTACCTTACCTTCTTTATGTTATGAATAATTGACCCAAGAATTAATCAGTGTAAGAATATAGTGTTTTAAGCACGCAAGGCTTTGGTTCATGTTGTCATATGCTTTGCCTGCGCAAAAAAGTGTACCCGGTTCGAAACTCAACGCAGGTCAAGTGCGGATTTGCCATCTTTACATCCATATAAAAATACGATTATTATACACATATCACAAAAAATAAAAGATAGTTAACGCATAAATGAAAAGTATGTTATATTTGGTATTTTAAAGTGGAGTTGGCTGCATCAATCATACGATGTTATTGAGCCCTGTAATATATCATATTTAGGGCAAGACATGAAGAAAACTCCCAGTGATAGAGGTGGATCTTAGTTGGAAGCATTCAAGTATCTCTACCAAGTAGAAACTGTAAATTTCTTATTCTTCCATTCAATGAGATTTTACAACTTGAAAAATGCCAATTCAGATTCTATTTCAATGCACTTGAACACACTTTCGTGCCTCTATAACGAACCAAGCATTTTTTAATGAATCAACGGTCCAGAGACTCTACAAATTTCAATGCAATTACAACACTCATGTCAACAAATGTTGAGAGTACTCTGCTCAAATGGCTGGTTGTTGCTGAGTAATGCAGTGTATGTTTCCACCAGCTAAAACAATCTCCCTTGAACCTTCGATTCCAACAACCTAGATATCAGCCAACAATTAAGAATGTCAGTAACCAAAACAATTCATCAAGAACAAAAGAAAATCACCTTTTGTAGCTTTACTAATTTCATTCTTTCTTTGGAAGTAAACAACACTGAAAATAAAAACATAAACCAAACAGACTCGTAGGCCTTCAAATTTGGTTATTTTCCAGATGTTTAGGATAACATTTATCCGAGATTCATATACTGCATTCAGAATCATTCCTTTATTCACACAAGCTGCAGTAATAATTCTCTCTGAAAGATTACCATTTGGTGAAACATTCTTCAACAGAAACAGCATTTTTACAAACAGTTGTACTTACTTCGCGATCTGGGAAGACCTTCGTTAGGACTCGAATAGCTTCATCGTCCCACTTCTTATCTCCGAATTGTGGCGCAATGATACCTCCATTTGCAATGTAAAAGTTTACATAGGAAGCAGCAAGCCTAGTACCTGCAAGTCTTGGCTTACCATCATTATCCTGAAAAATATAGAATTACATTAGAAGTCCAGAACAGGCATCTAGTGAACTGATTCAACACCAGTTGCATGAATATTGAATAATTTCTCAGTGAGAAGCATGTAAATTAAATTCATCACTTCTGTCATCAACATTTCTTTAAGCTCGGGATACAAGTTTTTTGGTATAATCAGCTAGCAAAGTAATCAATAGAAGGATATCTCAGTTTAAAGTATACATCTGATCACAAACCACCACACTCTAACAAAACAGAAATGGTTCATTCACTCTGAATTTTCCATATAAACCGAGAGAAATTCCATCAAAGAAACATCACACACGAATACTAGTAGATACTAGCCACATTAGAACTTAGTGTTAATTGATATATACCCAATTAATTCCCCATGAAGAAAAAGAATGACTTCAAATATTACATCAAAAACTGATATTGCAAAATATTAGCATAAGTTTTTAAATGAAATGAAATATTAATGATGATACCTTTCTATTATAACATCCGAATTTGAAGAAATTATGTTTTTAATTTGACAAGACAAGAAATATGAACTTGGATGCTTACCTGAACTACTCCAGCTGCCTCTTCCTCTGTCATATAGAGTGGTCCAGGAACATGGAGTTTAATGATTTCAAATTTTCTACCTTTGGCATCAGTTTCATTTGAAAGAAGAGAATATGCTTCCATAGATCTTTCATATTGAGGATCACTTTCATCATCAGTCCAAGACAGCACAACTACACCAGGCCTCGCGAAACAGCACATGTTATCGATATGGCCATTCGTATCATCATCTCCTGCACAAAAGCAGCATACTTCTCAATCAGATCTCAGGGAATGAATAAAATCTAAGTATCATTTTGAACCTAAGAAAACATGTATCACTATATTTTCACATCATCTCTCCATAAGAGCATAAGATTCCTAGCTCAGAAATTGCTTTAATGCAAGTAATAAGAAAATTACACTGCAGAAGAATAAAAATGTAATAATACCTATAACTAGAAAACACACCCACATTCAGATTTAACTTATCGAACTAGATTGGTATCGTTAAATGAGTGTACAACTTGTTCTTTAGCTATCTTGCATTCTAAGCTGCATATTAGAATGGCCCTTTTTTTTATATGACAAATGAATCAAGGCTTTTCTTCATAAATGAAGTTATTCTTATCCAAAAACTAATCTATATCAGAACATATACTGCACCTCATGATAAATGGTCCTTATAAAATCTTTAACTACACCAAATTCAAAATTCTGATCATTATACTATCAATTTATAGGAAGATTCTCAGTCTGAAAGATCAAAATCATGCTTATATACCATATAATCCACGGGGCAACCATATAATCTTGCTGACTCCAAGATATGCCTTAAGCTGGTCCTCTATTTGGTTCTTACTCATATGAGGATTCCTGTTCTTGTTCAAGAGACACTCTTCAGTGGTAAGACAAGTACCTGAAGAAAGAAAAGGTATGAAGTTAAAAGATGAACTTCTAAATTTTTAAAGCTATATAGCTAAGAGAATAACGTACAGAGCAGTATATATAGGCACATTTTATTTGAACTTAGAACATTCAGAAATGAAAGAAGGCAACAAAGTAAACTTTAACCACAAGTTCATGGACATAATTAGTTAGCATTTAACAACAAATAACTTTATAACTCTTACCTTCTCCATCAACATGTATGCTTCCACCTTCAAGTATCATTGAATGTGAAAATCTATGAACCCTCTCAATTGCCAAAATCTACCAAACATATGATGATAACAAAGTCATGTATTCATTTTGCAGTGGAGTGAAAAATGATAAAAATAGAAGTGTTAAATATTTAACTACTCCCACCTTCCTAGCAACTAGGATGTCCAAACTCCAATCAGCATAACATCCATCTTCTAACCCTGAAAATATTTATAAAATTTCATTAACTGAACCAACAATAATGATGACATAACATCAGCTAATCATATACATTTCATTCATTCCACAAAAGAAACAGTCCTTGTTTTCGGAATAAAGTATCTAATATCAAAGGTCTTAAGCTCTTACCTCCCCAGCTATTAAAATTCCAGTCAATTCCTGCAATAGGTTTCTCTTCCTTACCAGATTCTGCTCTTTTCACAACAAACTATTAAACAAACAGAGATAGTTTTTGTCAACAATGAAAAATCTGCATGCATAGACATCCAAATATCTAGTAGCTGACTTGATCAGAAAAAATCATCCATGTGTAAGGAGCAAAACTCACAGTTGGCCCGGTGTCCCGAAACCAAGAATCATTCATGCTGATCTCAAGGACCCTGATATGTTCAGGTAGCATTCTCCTGGCATTCTCCCACTAAAATGGCAAAGAAATTCCAAGCATCAAAACCTTATCATCATCATCAGAAATAACTGAATAACCAAAATAATGAAAATATCAAACAACTTTCAACCAACCTGGCCAGAACTAGCACAAACAGTTACACCCTCAAATCTTGAGATTGCAGATGCTACCTTTGCAAACACATTTTGAGCAGGAACAGCATTCTCTCTCCAGTTATCTGGCCGTTCCTGTCAAACAACACCAACCTAGTACTCATAAAAAACCAAACCAAAAGACCCCAAAAATCCACCACCCAAGGCTGCCTTGGGCAGCTAAGACAAGTACACAAATACAAAGAGACAGAAAAACACAAAAATATATCTTGGAGCTGAAGACAGATATAAAAAAAATTGAGTGTCTCAAGACAATAGTTTCATATATTTTCTAGAATGGAGACAAATTTACAATCTCTATGTTCCTATATTTGTCTCATGCCTCAACTAGCAAACAAGTTTAAAAGATTCATGAATAAGAACCATCTGTGGTGAGAGATGATGTGTGAAACCATTTCCAAAATCATGACAATGAATTGAAACTGTATTAAGAAAAAGAATTGTAAACATGTAAAATAGAGTGTGAATTTATGTAACTCACAGGCCAACCCATCCAACACTGTGTGTGAGGTTCAAACTCTGCAGGCATGTGGAATCCATGAGATGCAGGCAAGCCTTGCAGATCCATCACAACAATAATCAGCCTTAACAGTTAACACTACTATTCTCTTATGACTGATTTTTTCTGTCTGTCCACCCTTCAGATCAAGAATGAAGGCTGAAACAATGAAGGAAATATCTTACTTTACATCATTCAATTATATGCAACAGTAAGGAGCACCTTTTTTTTACATGACATTAAAGTTAAGATTGAATTCTTATATAGAGATGTAAAATGATACAGATATGTTAGATTAGATGGTTAATTTTATTTGGCATATTTTTTCATGTACACATGCATTGAAGATCAACGACAAACGTTATATCTCTATATCTTATACATTTTTACATATGTATCAAAGAGGACACCAACATTAAATTATATAAGTCTACAAATATATAATTAAAAAATAAGTAGATCTACCCAAAAACAGAATAGTGCATGTATGACTTTTGCAAAAGTAATGGTCCCCACTCCCCAGTTGTACAAACTTCCAAGGATTAGAAGCCTACCTTCAAATATAAGCCAAAACGCCAAAAAAAAATGATTTAGTTTTACTAGTTAACACCTAAATTGGTCTAAAAGAGTTCATTTCCCAATAAACATTTGTACTCTCTAAATTTTCAAGAATCTCTCTTTTTTAACGCATAAATATTAAAGTGTTCTTTTTTATACTAATTTAGATATTTACTCTACTAGTACTTTTACACACGATTTTACTATTGATTTTACAAATGTTGAGTATGAAATTAGCAATTCATTTTGATAATGTGGGCAGAAAATGCTGGCTAGATGACTAACTGTCTAACTCCCACAATTGAGATAAATAAAGTTTGGTGGTAACTCAGGTGTCTAACTCCCACAATTGAGATAAATAAAGTTTGGTGGTAACTCAGGTGCAGTTGAATTCATATAAAGATGTTATTTGGAATCGTTGGATTATATTTTGATCAAATATATCAATTTATTTAAAGATGATTAGCAAGCAACTTCACATGAAGGCAACTGCATTTGATTATCCACCATAAAGTCTTTTCTAAAAAAAGAAAGTAAAAGTAAGAAATAATACATGGCTTATGGCTATGGCTTTGAAGGGTACCTAAGTGGTTGATGGTGAATGGCAGAACAAAAAGTGAAGGTAGGGCAGGCACATTCTGACAGGCACTATCATCAATTTTCATGTGACACACTAATTTGAGAATTGATTCGTTATCGGTTATCGTGTACTATTCACGCTTCAAGATTCTCAATTTGCACTTCGGAGCCAGCGTATCCATAGCCGCATAACTTTACCAACAAATAAGAATGAGATATATATTCTTTTTTTTTTTTAACTTCTAAAATATTTTTAATTAATTTTTTTCATCTTTTTAATTAAAAAAATAAAAAATAGAAAAACAGAATCATGCATCTTTATTCCGGACTGAATCGGAGAGAATGACGTACCTTATGTGAAGAAAAACTGCGGCGGGAAGAGAACCCTTCGCGGAAGACGCAAGTGTGCCGAGAAGAGAAGCCGTCGCCGTCGCCGTCGAATGCTCCACAGACGCGTCGCCTTCTGTAACTTTGAACGTCGTCTAGGTTTCGCTTGCCGCCTGTTCCGTTCGCGGTTCGTCGCTGGTGAAGAAGAAGTAATCAACGCATTTTGGCATTTCACGAAGGAAGTGAGCTACAGCTACATCACACACTGTCACACTCATTTGGCAAGTCATTAACGCCTTTTTTTTTCTCGTTAACTTCTGTAGTTCTGTTTAATATTAATTAAAGGAAATATAATATTAAATTATTAATTAAAGATATTGAAAATTGATATAAAAATAAAACTTGATAAAGCTGTCATTTCTATGGCATGCGAACCCTTGAAGAGTGATTAACTTTTCATTTTATCAATTTTTTTTAATTTAGAAGATCTCAATTCCAAAAATAATAACTAAAATAAATTAAAATAAAATAATGCTAGAAGTCATCGTTAAATAAAAAAAAAAGATAAATAAACGTCGACTATAACCCCTAGCCTTCCAAGCTAACGATGCGGGTTCGATTCCCGGAGAGAAGGTGTTAGTCTAATTGTGTTAGACAATTTAAAAGAAAATAGTCAATAGCAATTAATAATATTTGGATTGGGAGAGAGGGTGGAAAGTTAAGTACTTAATAATATAAGAATTTAATTTTGATGTATCAACGGTGTAAAAAGTTTTACATAGTCATCCAATCAGATTCATACATTTATGTGATTTTAGAAGTAGTGGATTTAAAAATTAATTACTTTTTGATGATGTGGTAACACTTTATTAGATGTATGTGTAAAACTTTTTTACACTAACAGTGCATGAAAATTAAATTATTAGTATAAAAATATGTTAAAATATAAAATACGTAATAAAATTGACTTAAAAATTAAATAAATAACAAAAGTTCTATTTGTACATTAAAATCAGTTATTATGTACAATACAAATTGAAATATAAAATACATATGTAGTTTAATTATTTTTAGTGTGTATTTTATATTTTAATATGTATTATACGTTAGTTGCTAATTTTGATAGTTAATTTTAATATACACCTAATATAACCCAATAAATAATATATGGATTTAGAATTAATTTATATTTCTATGCTAATGTTTACATTATTTTTTTGTGTTACTAGACGGTATGTACGAATGTGTATAATGATACATATAATATTAGCGATCTATTTATATATATATATAAATAAATAAATATTCAATGTCTAAAATTTCAATACATAAATAGAATTTTTATTATTTTTCCTCAAAGTTGCAAACTAGTGAAGGGAAATCTAGAAAAACTGAAGATTTTAAATTTAATTGGTATAACACTTTCACTTCAAGGCTGATCAAGTTCCTCCACGTTCTAAACCACCTCTTCTAAAATTAAACAAAACATTATTCTCCACTTAATCCTTTATTTACCCACCATCATTTCTCACTGCAAAGTATACAAACTGATTACTATATAATTAAGACACTAGATACTTGTCTAAACCATGATGATTATATTTATATATAACAAATCAAACGTTGAAAAAGACAAATAACAAATAACAATAATCACTCTAAATTGGGTAAAAAAGTTTCTTAATTATCTCTCACAGACAGACACTGTGACACAGATAATAATATAAAGTAATAATAGCAGTTCAAGGCTTCAAGCGTTATGGTTATGGCGGGAAAAAACAATGTATATATTAACCAAGTGGGAAAATGGATAAATTAGTATTATAAATTTATAATACCTCTGGCTGCTGCTACAGAATCTTTTGTCCAGTTGCAGTAGTGTTAGATCCATGCAAACCGCATATGGTGCAGTGATGAATTTATTCATATTCTTCTGGTGATCTCAAATCTCAATTCTCAAGACACAACGCACGTGCACGTTGCAACATGGGACATGGTTCCCAAATTAATGGAAACGCCACATGTCATTATGTCCTAAATCTATCTTTTGTTTCTCTTGTCTTCCTTTGCACTTTGTTGTTAGTTGTTACATTATTGGCAAAACAATTACCTATCTCTTATTGATCTCTTTCTGCTATTCAAATTTCAACGGTAGTTAGTGGCTCAACTTGTTTTATCAGAGCTTCTGAAAATATAATAAATTAAAGAGTAGATGGGTACACTAGTGATACATAATAAATTTAGATTTTGACCACATATTTATAAAAACTCAATCACAAATAACACTTTTAATACCAGAATGTATGTGAAGTTTTTTCTCATTTTTAATATGAGACTTTGGTAAGTAACTTATAATTAATTAGGAATAATATAAAGATTAACTCTTTTATAAATTAAAACGTGTAACCCATAATTTAATAATGTTTTTTTATAGAAAATGAGAATGATAAATAATTAAATATTGTAGAAAAAAAAAACGCAGCGTGACAAATGTAAGAAACAAGAAGGAGTAATATATTGGTTTTCTTTGACTAAATATTCAATCCGGCCCTTGACCATTTTTAATTCGGACAATTTCACCTTTAATGATTCAAAAATATCAATTTGACCTTCAATCATTTAAAAATTCGGAATAGGCCCTTAGAGCAGGTTTGTGAGGTTAGAATTTAGGGTGGATAAACTGATTTTAAGGGTCTATTTGTCTCAATTTTTAAATGGTCGAGTGCCGTATTGAAATTTTTAAATCATTAGGGATGTGATTGTCCAAATTAAAAATGGTCAGTAGACAAATTAGATGTTTACTCGTTTTCTTTTATTTCTTTTTTGTAGAGTGACCGATCAATGCGGGCCAGGTCAAGCACTAGATCCTGTTATTTTTCCGATTAGGCTTTTTTGTGGAGGGTAAAGAGAGAGCACTATGACGAGACAAAACCTCTGCCTCTTAGCTCTTAAATGTTACAAGTCCCAAGTTCAAACTCTTTTTGGTGGAGCGGTTGGAAGCTTAGCACAAGCGGTTATCTTATGTGCCTCCTTAATTTCGCATCCAGGTCCGAATCTAGCTGAATTAGATGTGGTGAAGGAACCCATGTAGTGTGAAGGGAAGTTGGAGGGGTGTGTGGGGGAATGTCTAGGATTGGAGATTGCCTAATTCATGCCAAAAAAAAAAATCTCTTAGTGATGGAACAAGAGTGAACTTGAATTTTGGATGAGCGAGTCTCTTAGGTGCGTATTCTGAATCTAGGATTGTGATTTGTTCAATTCAAATAAAAAAAAAAGACAATAACACAAGTTGGGGATCTCTTGGTTTTTTAGAACTGCAAAGAGATTGTACTGTAAGGCTTGATTAAGTGGCATCTATGCATGTAGGGATGTATATGGATCGTATTATATTTATAGATTCATGATAAAATTCGTAATTCGATTCGAGAATTATAGTTATGATCGGATTCAGAGAAGAATTGGATAGGATTGAGAATTTGCGGCAGGAGTTTGCATTTCTTATTTGTAGATTCACACCTAGCTATAAATAAATAAAAATGATAAATATGTTTATAAATTTATGTTTGTTTTTGAGTTGTTGGAATTTTAATGCTTAAAAAATAAAGAATAAAAACGTTTGTATTGTCAAGAAAATATGTTGTATTATTATATTTTTATTTTAAAATTAATTGAATAATGAGAAAACAAGCAATTTTCTTAAAAAATAATTATGATTTTTCCAATTTTTTCATATTATGCAGATATATCCGCAATTCGATTTAACTCGTGCACATTCCTATATGTATATTCTGCTTAGAGAAAACATTGGTTCAAATCCTAGCTAAGTATGTAGCTATGACTAGGAAGTGTTTTATAACTATTAATTATTGGCGCATACAATGATGAAAAAGAAAAATGATAAAAAAAAGATTTTTTATAATTTTTATGAGTGGTTAAGTTCTATTATATAATTTTTTTTATTAATTTTTTAAATAAAATTACTCATTACTCTTCGTTCTGTATGTATAAGCATATCTCCATCATAGAATTATCTATAATTATTTATTTTGAGCTCATGTTTAATTTATTCTTATGCGACGAGTGTCCAAAAATGGTAAAATACCTATAACCATTGAAACATACCATAGCAAATAGATTGAATGCAACATGATTTTACAATGCTTATTTGATTAATTCATTTCCATAAATTTATTATAGTGCACACTTTAGGGCCAATATTTTGATTTTGATTATTTGATCATATGGTGGAGCCAAGCAAGCATTTTAATCAATGATCTTGATCACTCAAATGGCTGGTTCTTGTTGAGTTATGCAGTGTATGTTTCCACCACCTAAAACGATCTCCCTAGAACCTTCGATTCCCACAACCTATGAATCACAGAACAAAACAAGGAAAAAAAAATAAATCAATTATATAAACTAATAAGGCGACCGAAAAAGAGACTTTGCTCTTTTTGTTAATGACATTTTCCCATGTCAAGGATTAATCCATCGCGGATTTGAGTTTCATTTAAGAGTTTATTATTGACCAATAAACTAATGAGCATTCACTAAATCAACCCAAATTAATTAGATACTTTGCTTTTAGAAACACCAATAACGAAGAAACTTCAAGAACTTTTTTTTTTCTTTTTTATTTCATTTTTAGTATTTTCTGCTTTAGAATAGTTATTTGATTCGCATTAGTTTTACTTACTTGGCGATCTGGAAAGGTCCTTGATAGGACTTGAACAGCTTCGTAGTCCCACTTGTCATCTCCAAATTGTGGTACAATCACAGCTCCATTTGCAATGTAAAAGTTTACATAGGAAGCTGCAAGCCTGGTGCCTGCAACTCTTGGCTTTGCTACATCATCCTATAAGGGGGAAAGAAAAGTGGGTGATCCAACAACAAAGTTTTATGAGTAATTTATCACTGACAAGTGTATAATCAAATTCATAACTGTGGTTGGAGGCCTAATATATGTGCCACATAGATCTCTCAAACAACTACACCGAGTTCAAATCAGCTAACAATGATTATAATAAAGAAGTTAGAATTAGATAGAGTAGTGTGTGAGTGTGTAGGATGTGTTTTGTGAGGCTTTAAAATTGAGAGTTGTCTGATTTATCTGAATAAAAGAAGCCTAACAAATTCTCTTAGGTATATAATTATTTAGTCTCTGTTGCTTATATTTATTTTAAATTAAGATAGAGTTTCAATATAAGACAAAAAGTAAATTAAACTTATGGATAATAAATTCAAATGAAATTCTTGCAATACAAAAACATTTTTTTATCAACATAATATTCATATGGATCTACCTATCTACTAATAAGTTAAAATTTTGACAGAAGAATTCATGAAAATAAGTTTAAATATTATGAATTTAATTTTAACGAACTTAAATATAAAACGTTTTGGATCATTGTTCAATTGTATCAGTTTTTTTGTGATTATTCAAACAGTTGATGTAAAAAATAATTATTTCAATTAACATGATATTGAATCTACGTACAAAACTGTTTTTATACTTTACACACAATGTATTAAATTAAATTCCAAATATTAATACAAAAGCTTCTATAAGATAATATCATAGCACACCAAACTTTAATTGGCATGTAATGAGTTGCTATTGGGAATAAATCAAATTATCATTTGAATTAACAGAGAAAGGGATATGAAATTGAATGTTTTTACCTTAACAACCCCATCAGCCTCTTCCTGTGTCATGTAGAGTGGACCAGGAACATGGAGTTTAATTATTTCAAATTTTCTACCTTTGGCATCAGTTTCACTTGAAAGCAGAGAACATGCTTCTATAGATCTTTCATATTGACAGTCATTTTCATCATCAATCCAAGACAACAAAATCACACCGGGCCTTGCAAAACAGCACATGTTATCAATATGTCCATTTGTATCATCATCTCCTGTAAAATTAAAAAAAAAAAAGCAATTAGACTTATCAATTTCTTTGTATTTGTATGTTCTAAGTGTTACATTTATATTCGTACATTTTTACCTTGTCTCTGCTTAATAATTTAAACTTGTAAAAGAGATGATTAAATTAAATCGCAGCGATTGAATAATTTTTAAGTACCGAACAATCCGCGACGCAACCAGATAACTTTGGTGACTCCAAGATAAGCCTTAAGTTCATGCTCTATCTGGTCCTTACTCATTTGATGATTCCGGTTCTTGTTCAAAAGACACTCTTCTGTGGTAATACAAGTACCTATCAAGGATTGAAAAATTTGCTGAAACTTATAGAACTTATTATCTATGAGATGTTTTAAGGTACATAAATAAAATTTCCAATTATTTTAAATTAATTGACATATTGTCCTAAAAAAATTATTAGTGAAAACTCTACATTTCAATCTTTATTTTTCTTTATTTTTTCAAAATAAAGATAGAATTTTAGTATAAAACAAAAATAGATAGACATATGTATAATTTAGGGTTTTATTAACAACATATTATAAATATGTTAAAAATGATATATGTAATATTTAATAATAATACATTCATTTTTCGACCCAGAATTACCAAAATTAAAAATGGCTATATAATTGTTACCTTCTCCATCAACATGTATGCTTCCACCTTCAAATATCATGGAATTTGGAAACCTATGAACCCTCCCAATTGCTAAAATCTACAAACAAATGGTGATAAAAAAAAAATCATGCAAGCAATTTTCATAGTTTAAAATTAAATATTTAAAGTACACTCATCACCTTCCTCGCGACAAGGAGGTCCAAGCTCCAATCAGTATAGCATCCACCATCTAACCCTAAATGGTTTATAAATTCAATTAGTTGAACTCACAATAATAAAGACATAACACCAATAATTCATCAAATATAAATGTCACTTTTCTTTTCTTTTTCACAATTAGATATCACAAGTGTTTAATTACCTCCCCAACTATTAAAATTCCAGTCAATTCCTGCAATCTTTTGCTCTGAATTTAAGGATTCTGTTCTTTTCACAACAAACTATTGAACAAAATAAATCATGTAAGAGAGAATATTTTTTTTCCACAATGATAATATAACCACAATTTGCATGTTTAGACATCCAAAGATGGGATGTCAATGGGTTCACATTGTTTACATTAAAAATACACCTAATAGAATTCTATATTAAATAGAAGACTATTTCGATGTCAAATAAAAATTCATTTCAATTTTTTTTTAATATTATTTAATATCGAAATAATCTTCTATTTAATATAGAAATAAATGATTTGGTTGAACTTGGTTGGTCAAAATAAATGTGTATATATACATTACCTTTCAATAAATTATTACAAAATTTCAAATCCAACATCCTTAATATGTTAAGGAAAGAAAATCTGAAAAGAGTATTGATCTAAAATAATAATAATAAAAAAAAGAATTAAATTGAAGGACTACCAAAATTTTTAAAAAAAAAAATACAAGAAAAACTAACGGTTGGTCCGGTGTCACGAAACCAAGAATCATTCATGCTCATCTCAAGAACCCTAACATCTTCAGGCAGCATTTTCCTTGCATTCTCCCACTGAAACAATGGCATAACAAACCTTTATTTTATTTTATCATCATCACAAGACACTAACAAAATCAATAAAATTAAGCGCGAATACCTAAATTGATTCTCAAAAAATTTTAGACCGGATAATACTTTAACGAACCTGGGCCGAACTAGCGCAGATAGTTACATGCTCGAATCTTGATATTGCAGATGCTACCTTGACAAACACACTTTGTGCATGAACAGCGTTATCTCTCCAGTTATCTGGCCTTTCCTGTCAAATTAATTAAACAGCCAAAAAAAAAAAAAAAAAAACTCTACTCTATCATCAAGACTATAATAAATTAATAATTGTCTAAAATGATATCACTTATATTATTTTTATAAAAACATTTAATTTCTTATTTCTCTAGAAACTATGATGCATACTTAGGGTGCTTTTGATTTACATTTTCATTTTCAGTGTTTTTTATTTTTTGAATTTTGTGAAGGAAAAAATAAAACCAGCAGAAAATATGATTTTATTGTTTTCACTGTTTTCTCTTTTTCCTTAATAAAATCCAAAAATTAAAAAATAATAAAAATAAAAATAAAAAATAAAAATAAAAATGCAAATTAAACACACCCTTACTTACATACCAACCCAACCAACATTGAGCGTGAGGTTCCCACTCTGCAGGCATGTGGAATCCATGAGTCACATGCAAGCCTTGTAGATCCATCACCACAATAATAATTAATGTGCCTTCACATCATTGTTCTTTGTATAGCATTATATTTATAGCACAACTCATCAAGTCATTTATATAAGGATTAATATTCAATTCCTAATATTTTTAGACTTAACGAATTCTTTAAAGCTATTCATGGATAAAAAAACGGTTAATAATAATTATAGGTGTTCACTTATTTTGTCGAACCAAATTCAACAAAATTCTTTATTTTATGTTAAATAGAAGATTATTTTGATATCAAATGAAAGTTTATTTCAGTACTATTTTTTTTGTATTATTTGACATTGAAATATTTTTCTATTTAGCATAAAAATGAATGACTTGGTTGAATTTGATAGTCTAAAATAGATGTACATTTAATATTATCGAAAAGTTAATAGTTGTAAAATGGGTGTAAATGACTAAAATTTATTAGTAGTAGAAAAATGATTAAAATTCTTATTAATTAATTTTTAATTATTTTTTAAATTTTCAACTAAACTTATTTTAATTTATAATTTTTGATAGTTTAAAAAATAAATTAAAATTCCTAATTATTATTCTAAATTGCAGGCATGGCTTTCACGTTTACTTGTCCCTACTTATATTTATGGCTTTTTTTATTTAAATACGCAAACAAATATCATTAATTTTCTAAATACGCACGAGAAAAAATAATTCCGAAAATACGCAAGACCAATTCGCCTATGATACCGGAGAAATGAATTTGCATGCCAAATCCTTGATGGTTCCGGCGAAATGGGCTTGCAATTGGAATGAAAAAGGGCACCAATTTGATCATGCCAGGAGCGAAATGGGCAAGGCAATAAGCGTCTAAATACTTGTGCAGCACATGCAAGGAGGGTGAGGGGTTGTTACTATTATTATTGGAGGAGTTGTTATTATTAAAATAACGTTACTAGTGTTGTTTTACTATTATTATTAATAATGCTACTCAATCAAAATATCATCCATAATTTAATTAAAAAATTAAGATTTAATTAATTTGTTAGTCCTTATAATTTTATCAAGTTTTTAATTAGGTCCCTATATATATATTTTTTAATTGAGTCCCTACACTATTTTTAAATTTATAATTAGGTCTTTATAAACAATAAATAAAGAAAATAATGATAAAATGTGAATTTTCTATTATTCTCGTACCTTACACTAGACATAAGGTTTATATTCACTTAATTATATTTTATATTTATGTTTTTCATCAATATTATTTGAAAATATTCTCAACTTGAATGAATTAAAGTCGTATATCTTTAAAAAGTTTAAAATATTTTAAATTAATAAAGAAGTAGAATAATGTTTATTTTATTCTTCTAAAATAGAGATAAATGTCATATCTAACGAGTTAACAATTAGTTTTTGTGATATCTTCGATTTAGAGATGGAATATTTCGTTAATTCTAATATTTTCTTCGGACAGGAACCTAATTACAAATTTTAAAACAATATAGGGACCTAATTAAAATGAAAAAAGTATAAGGACCTAATTGAAAATTATATAAAACTATAGGAACCTGTGAATTAATTTAACCAAAATTTAATAATTAATTATTTAATTATTTATCATCCTAATTTTTAGTAATCACATCCTTAATGTTTTTGTTAACCTTTTAAAAAAATTAATATGGTGGAATCTAAAATTTAACCTTATTTCAAGGTTTCTTTTCTAAAAAAATTGCTATTTTTTCCAAATTTTAATTTTGAAGTTTAAAATTAGAGTGTAATTTTTTGAAAATAAATAAATAATAAATAAGCTAATTCATTTAACTCGTTAGACTACCTATAAATGATCTAGATTAAAAAATAATTTTTTATATTAACAAGTGATATTAATTTTAATTTATTTAATCAATTGATTTGATTAATAGATAAATTTTATTATTATTGATATTATTTTTATAATATTTGTGATATTATTATTATTATTATCTAGTTTTAGTTCTATAATAATAATAATAATAACCATATTTAATAATAAGTCTTACCATAGTAAGTTGGAGCAACTCCTCAACCTTTGTGCTCAATGCCCTTCCCATTTCGCTTCTGGCATGAGCAAATTGGTGCCAGCTTTTCATCTTCCAATCGCAATCCCATTTCGCCGGAGCCATCAACGAATTGGCATGCAAATTCATTTCTCTGGTATCACAGGCGAATTGGTCTTGCGTATTTTCGGAATTATTTTTTCTCGTGCATATTTAGGAAATTAATTATATTTGTTTGCGCATTTAAATAAAAAAACTATATTTATTCTCATACCTATACAAGCTTCCAAAGATGGCGGCCGACAAATTATAACTTTTGGTAAAAATGAAGGAGAAGAGAGATGGGTGCATTGTATGATTATTTATTCGATTATGACAAGGACTTTTGGGTTTTGGCGATTAAAATGTGTGGAATTGAGTAATTTTTTCTAATTAACAAATAAAATAATAATTCATTCGCTACAAGAAATTAATTTTGTGGTCACACTATTTTCGTCACGGTTCAAAAAGATGGCATGCATAGAGAGTTTAAGGTTACATTTTTACGAGAGTAGCGATTAATAGATATTGTCACAATTTTTTGTCACTTAAAATTTATTATTAAAAATTGAGTTAAATATTATATTCGTCCCAAAAATTTCGGGTTATGATCAAATTGATTTCTGAAATTCAAATGATATTAAATTGGTCCCTCACTTTTATTGTTGCGGTTCATATTGACCCTTTTATAAATGTCTGAAAAAATGTTGATATAAGATATAACTGTTAACTGTTTATGCTAGATTATAATAAAACTACATCGTGATCTGTTCGCGCCAGTACAGTACCAAATTGACGTCGATGAAAGAAGTTATAATATATCTTTTGGGGTCCGACTCTGATGATGATACATGTTTCTTTCATCATGTGATGAAAGTGGAATGTGTGGCTTTGATTGTTACGTGTGTATGCATTGACTTAAGGGGAGGAGAAAGACGCCTGGTGGGGAAGAGAGAGACGCTTGGTGGCTTGCAGACTTTGTCAACTTCATCTTGTAATAGTGGAGTCCAGAAAGATTATAATAACATGGTAATAGTCATGATTAGTGTGTTGGGCCATTTTTGAATGATATTTTGTTGACTGGGCTGGACAAAAATGAGGAATGAGATGAGCCTTTCTATACTAAACCTCAGCCTGTTAAAAATTTTTAATTTTTGAGGTTATAGTAAAATTTAGGTGGTGGGCATATGTAATTATTCCCGGTTGTTTTCACAATTCCACAAATTGTGATGTATAATAGAGAGAAAAAAATTCTTATTAAAAAAAAAGAGAAAAATAAGGACGCAAAACCTTATTATATATATATAAACGCTGCATTATGAGATATATATAAATATAATTGAGTTATGTCAGTTTGGGCAGGTCTATAGGAAAGTCAATCGAGACAACATCTTTATTTATTTTCTAGCAGATTACACATAAGCAATTAACATTATAAGAATACATAAACACTTCTCAACATTAAAAAATGCTGCATTTTTTTATTTATTTCTTTCATATTATTATAAACACTAGACATCACACCTTTCTTATATGATTCTTTAGAGTTTAGATATTAACTTCATATTTTTTCATATACTTAAGTAATTATGTGATGTACAATATAGCAAATAATTTTATGATTGTTCAGATTTTTCCGAAAATACTATACTATGTTGGCTTATTTAATTATTTGAATTAAATAATCTTTCACTACTTAATTTGAATGCATTGACCACGTTTTATAAATAAAATATGGAATTAAATAAACACAATTTTTAATGTATTTGAAACTTATCATATTAAATTATTATTTTTTTCTTTTGGATATTTATTAAATTAATTTTTTTATATTACTTATTAAATTTAAAATTTTTTTTATTATCTATTAAATTTAAATTTACTTACAAGTATGACACACCCTTACTTCACATTTCTTATAAGTTCATAGTATAATATTATAACTAATTTCATGTCAGCCTATTTAGTTTCATCATATATATTTTCTTACCATTTTCAATCTTCAATTGACGCAAAAGCAAGAAAAATAGTCCAACTCTCTATCGTACAATAATTTTTCCCCATTCATCCAAAATAGCCCATATAATTAATCCCCTAATCACTTGACATTAATCATCACGTGAGAATATATAATCTATCGACAAGCACTGCATTCAACTGCTATCTTACTGCAACGCAGCGGTCTATGTCAACTGCAAAGCATCAAATCACCCACGCGTCACTACTACAATTTGGACACATGATTTCATCATATGTTTAATTTTGACCCCTTCATCATCTGAGTGTTGGCCTATCTATGTGTTGTGTGAAATAGATTTTAATTTCTTTCACCTGTCATTTTGGTTATGTGCTGACGCAAATAGATCACAATATCATTTTATTAAAGTCCAACATGAATAATTAGCAATTACACCAGCGTTTTTTTAATAGAAATTTACAAAAGAGTCAACGTGAGTCATAACCATGGCCCATGATTGTCAATTTAATACCATTCAAATTCCGAGAGTTAATTTAATTATTACTCTAAATTTTAAGAATTAATATGATATTTAACTCATTAAAAGATGTATATTTATTTTTTGAGTCGTGTTTTCAGTGGTCTATTTCATTTTGTTTTTAAAATCAAACACATCCATGAAATTTTGGACTCTTCCACTATTACAACTAGTTTTAATGGCGATGATTTTTTTAAAATCTTATAATATTAGTGTTCTGTTGAGAGTTGGCCAACCAGAAATAAAAACGCAAATTGATTATTTTTATATAAAATACTATGTCATAATTAAATTTAAAATACAAAAAATACATATTTTTATATAATAATCAATGATTAATAAGAATGCTTGCATATCTAATCTTTTTCTTTAACCGGATAAGTTATCATTTTCATAAGCACATTGTTACCAAGGTAAATTAGAGAAAAATTACAACATCCACTATTTCTATTTTCCTTTTGAGCACCAAAAAGAGAAATAAAAGCATGTTAAATTTTATTTTGGTTATGAGATTTATAGTTTATATTAAAATAAATTTTGAGATTTTAATAGTACAATTTTAATCACTAAAATTGTTTAAAAAAATAAAAATTTACATGCAATTAAGTTTATATGAAATTGACATTATAAATTGTTAATTATAATTTAATTAAATATATCAAATTATTTAATACTTCATAACAAACAATTTTATATAAAGTTGATTAAATCAAGCTTATCAAAAAAAAAGTTGATTAAATCAAATATTTATCTTTAAAAAAAAATTACATCAAATTGGTTCCTATTTTTTTTATATAATTTTTACTAATTCTATGAAGAAAAAGTCTTGATAGCTAATATTAGGGAGACAATAAAGAATTAATATCATTTTTTTTCTTTTTCTCTTTCTTTTTTTACCACCCACTATTTCCCTAATGAGTAATGCTAGGGAAATAATGAATGATAAAAGAGAAAAAAAAAAAGTAAAAAAAACCTATAACTAATAAATTATGGGCTCCTTAAACTTTTTTTTTTCCTAATTGCACTCCCTATTCGTCCTAGCTTTAGTCTTTCTAAAATCAAATTGTATCAAGTTAGTCTCTCGTCCCGTCTTTCACGAAACTAGTAAAAATTAAATAAGAGATTAGAAATCAATTTGATACAATTTTTTTATTTTTTAAAATTAAAATAGTAAATCTCAGTTACTAAAATAGAATAGATTTTTACTGCCGAAACGTTAAGGCCTTGTTTGGTTGCGACGATGAGGATGAGGACTCAGGACTCAGGACTCAGGAGGACCCCTCTCTGACCTGGCGTTCTTGGATCCTATAACTGCCTTTCACGTGTCTTTTTCCTATTTCATATGAAAAATTCAAGAAACCAAAAGAAAAAAGAAAATTCGCAGAATCCAACAGCTGCCTGAAATTTTTACAGCAAAACAAAAAGGATCTTCCACTCAGCACCGTTCAATCTCTCCATTTTCCACTTTTTATCCAAAGGTTCGAATTCGAACTTTTCCTTTTTATTTCGATCACTATCTTCATATGCTTTATAATTTAGTTCAACTTTGTAAATTGTGATGATTGCCTTCAGTTTCTTGCAACTGCACCATGGTTCTGGATTATTCTTAATTTCCAGTTTTACTTCATGAGTTCTTTGATTCAGGTCAATTTTAGCTACCTTCCCCAAATAGATTGTTGTTATGATTATTATTATTTTCTTTGTAGCGTTTTTTTGCAGTTCATTCTAGTTTACATGGTGTTTGGAATGTTATGATATGATATGTTGGAAATTCAATTCAATTCTAGCAGGAACTGGATTAGATTCTCTTATTATAAGTTTATGGGTTTTCCTCCCCTGTTGTTTGTGACTGTAATTCTGTAAAGAAATGGTGTAAGAAGTTTGATCAAAGGAAAGAGCACATGCTGCTACAGCAGCAGATTTAGTTGATACTTGTAACTAAGTCCAGATATATTCTATTTCTGAAAACCTAGGGAGTTCTCTTATATGCTTTCTTTTTACGTGTTCTGGAACAAATAATTCACGTTAGAGTTGGTGTATTTATGAATTGAATGGGACGATATCAAATGTAGATATGAACATCGGAACATTCATAACTGTTATTAACTGTGGGATGGCGGTAGTTGTTCCCTTCAACTAATTGTTTTGCTATCATGAACCAGTTTGCATGAAATTGTAGTTAACTTGTAATTTGATTGGCTACCAAGAATATAACTTATAATCATGAGTTGGATTTGTTAACATCCATTTTGAATGCAATATCAATTTGTGGTTGACACATCTGGTAATTTTGTATATGCACGGTAGGAATTAAATTATACAATATTTTGTTTCTACAATATATCTCTTTGATATATGATAATTTGGCCCCTAGATTCCATGGGAATTTGCAGTTTCAAGTCATAATTTGTCCCCTTTTTTTCGTCTCTGCTGTTGAGTTTTTCATTGCACTCTTCCATTTTCTGCAGCATATGGAGTGAACATCCTTTGTTTCCTTAATGGCACAAGACTCAGTTTCTGGTGCTGATTCTCCTCGTAGGCGTTATGGCCTACTACGGGACCAAGTTCAACTGGTTAAAAGAAAGGATTGTGATCGCTATGAAATTGTTCCAATCCAGGATACATTGTCATTTGAGAAAGGATTTTTCATAGTTATTCGTGCATGCCAGTTGTTGGC
>JASCZI010000011.1:51347-73060 GCA_036250425.1 Stylosanthes scabra
CTTGTATTATAGTTTAGACAATATTCAAAAAAGTTTGGTAATAAGTGAGTAGATATTTCAATGCTTCCCTGACAATACTTGGCCTTCCGATTTAAGATAAAAAGTTTTGTTTGATCCCGGTCAGGAAAAACCTCTACATTGATAGACGTTTCATCTTTTCAGGAATGGGTCACAGATATTCCATTCATAATATCACCCAGAATAACATTTGAGGTCAGTGTGCGCCTTCTAGGAGGGTTGATGGCATTGGGGTACACAATTGCAACTATACTAAAACGAAGCAGCCATGTCTTTTCCGATGATAAGGTGACAGTAAAAACTGATCGGCTCGAACAAGTTAATCGCCAATATGTTCAGGTATAACAACATATTGTACAAATGTTCACACCTGTTCTCATGTTTTTTGTCTATTTTCTTGTCAGTAAATAGGCGTTTCATTTTGTTTTGAAGGTTCAAGGGAAAGATAGAAACTATGTTAAACTTGTTGCGGAGAAACTGGGATTGGATGGGTCATATGTTCCACGCCCTTATATTGAACAAATTCAGCTAGAAAAGCTCGTTAATGATGTAATGGTATGATCCTTCTGCTACATTTTCTTCCAACCCCCCGGGCCGTGCGCGAGCCATGCATATTTGTATACTGATTTAGCCAAACTGCAGTCACTGCCAGAGGATCTTAAGACAAAGCTCAGCATTGATGATGATTTGGTTTCAAGCCCTAAAGAAGCCCTTTCTCGCGCATCTGCTGATAGGAGAATGAAGTATCTGAATCGGTGCTTAATTTCTTTATATACTACCTTTTCCATGAAGAGAATACTGATATACCCTCTGCTTGTTTTTTCTTGTTTATCCTAAGAATCTATAAATCCTTCGGAAATAAAGTAGAAGTATGGCCTTGTGATGTTTTTCTCATGTTTGTCTTCTGTAGTGGTATTTCTCACTCATATTCAACTCAGAGGGAGAAGCATCTATCTAAGTTGACTAGACTAGCTATGAATAACAGAAGATTTGATGGGAGCGCTCTTGAATTACCTGCTCCAGTTGCCAACCAAGTAAGATATATTTATATGCATTCAGAAGTTATGCAATACCTGTCATTTTGGTCTCCTCATTCATCATATTGTATCTTGTTTGGAAGATGGAAAAAATATATGCTTCTTTGCTGGTAAAAATGGAGAAATGAAGAATGATGATATGTAATTGGACTGCATATTGGCAACAAACGTTAGATATATTATGTGTAACAAGCTGTATTGAACTTCTTGGGTAATTAATTAAGTTTACTCTTACTTTCCTTTTTCTCTGATAAGTTGCAAAAATTCGTAGCTGGAATCCATCATCACTAAGGCTTGCTTTTCTGTTTCTTACATTCCTATCCATGTGTACAAATTAGAAATTACATTAGGAAACTAGTGTTGTTTGCTTCGTGTAACTAATCGAACTTGGTGGGATGAGACTTGGTTGTTGTTATTATTGTTTCTTGACTTTCTTCTCCATCCACATTAATGAGTCATATGCTGATATTTTCTTTTGAGTTGTTCAGGGAGTCATCACTCAGCTTTCTGAACAAATATCCACATTAACTGAAAGAATGGATGAGTTCACGAACCGTATTGAGGAGCTAAATTCGAAGTTTGCATCCAGAAAAGCCAGTCAACAGAACATAGCCTTGCCAGCTGAACCCTGCAATGGCTCGGGTCCCACTTCTGTTTTTGTATCTGGTTTGGCAAATGGTTCATTGACTGGATCACTGCTGCGTCATTCTTCATCATCTTCCCAATTAGCCAGGGAGTCTCCCCTGTTAGAAGAGGTAGGTCACTATATACCCTTACACGTTGAATTCATATGGTAGTTTATGCATTCTATAACAGGATTATATAATCTCATGAGTAGGATACTGGATTATTGATCTCTTTAAAATACTTGTTAAAAGGAATTTTATGAGTATGTGTTGGAGAACTTCAGATTTTAAGTCATAGTAACATGGTTAAACATTTTGCTAACAACTGCTATGCTGAAAACACCAACTTGAAGCAATAAAACAGTGTTACATTTTTGTTTAATAGGTTTTGCTTGTTGCGCGAGGTCAACGGCAAATAATACATCAACTAGACTCTCTAAGTAATCTGTTGCATGAATTATGCGGACAAAGGTCGCAGCAGGGAAGAACAGACCAGACAAACAGAATGCAAGAAGTGGAAACCATTGCCATCCCCCTGGTTCTGACTTTGGCCATTGGTGCTGTTGGTGTCTTCTTGTTCAGGGGTTTCACATACCAAAAATAATAAAGATATACGGCAATTATGTATAATTTTTTTCTCCTCACATGATCTGTTCTGAAAGAACCCTAGTAATGTGTAATGGGAATGGTGGCGATAAAGTAATACAAATACAGCTTTCATCAATTCTGTTCTTGGTGGAATCAAAGTAATACACTTAATTATTGATGGGCTTTACACTTCCTATTTGATCGTACACTTAATTCATGTTTGCTAATAAAAAACTTGTTAAGCGATTTCAGTCAAAAGATGTTGTAATGAACCAAATGAGACACCAAATTCGCTGGCGAAAAAGTGAAGCTGTGATGTCATTAATTTCTGATACAACTTGATCATAATCCTGCTTGAGTTTCTCTTGCTCCCCTTTCTCCAGTTCTCCCTTTGCAGGCTTGGTCATCACCAACACATAGCAAGTAGGCCTCTTTGTTGCTCCAGCACTTGCAAGATCCTGAACATTAATGAACACAGCATCTTTGAATAACATATATTGGGTAACATAGTAGATGGGATAGGCAAAAGAGAGAGTGAAAATATACATATGAGATTGAGGATGTGATGGTTTGGATCTTGATAACCATAGCACATAGCTTTTTTTTTTTTTCTTTTGAAAGGTAAAAAATACACCAATTTGTCGTCAAATAGGGAGAAAAATAAACTCTCTAACTCGTAATAAACCCGAAAGTTTATCCGAGTTTAGGGAGCTTACTAAAAATCGAGTTTGAAATCGAGTCAACTCGTTTCTGCTACGCAGACTTAGGCTGGGTTTCGTAAAGCTTTTTGGAGGGGTGCTTGAGCTTTTCAAAAGCACAAGCACCTTATTTTATGTTTGGTCAATCAAAAACACGAGCGCTTGTGATTGCAGCTTTTAAAAGATGGGGTGCTTTTGAAAGCACCAAAAGAGAAGCTTTTCAAAGATGGCTTGTGCTTATCAAAATTAAAAGGTCTAATATAACCCTATTTATTAATAAATATCTACATTCATTATTACGTTTATATCTATTATGGTAATTTTAAATCTTAAGGTCATTTTACCAAACACAATTATTATTGCTTGTGCTGATTAAAAAGATCATTTTTATTTAATTTTACCAAACACATGTACTACGACTTTTAAAAAGCTATTTTTTAAAAGAAAACTTTTATAAGCTACTTTCGAAAAGTAAAAGCTTTACCAAACCCTCCCTTGTAATAGTCTTCGTGATTTTACAAATTATCTTGAGAGTTTGCCAACCTTGCTCCAAGGTTAGGGTTTAATTAGGGTTTGATACTAAACCGGCGTGAACCGGTTTGGACCATCATAAACGGGTAACTCGGACGGTTTTAAAACAGGACCGGGTCAACATTTTTTTCAAAAAGAAACTCTTGACCTAAGCGGCGCCGTTTTACACTCTATAAAACAAAAAAACTCAACCCTAGCCCCATTTTGTCCAGCAGTTCAGCGCCTCACTCAGTCACAAATCACAACAGCACCTCACTCCCGTCGGCTCCGTCTCTGCGTTCCCGTGCCGCCGCCTTTTTCTTCCCCGCGCCGTCGCGCCACTTGCTGCGTCGTCGCAGTGCTGCCGCCAACTGTCTTTTCTGCGCGCCGTCGTGCATGTGGCTGCGTGACACCGTTCTGCCGCCGCCCCCTGTCTTTGCCTTCGTAGCTTCCTTGCCGTGCCTTTGCCTGTGACTGGTACTGGATTCTTCCTCGCCAGGCCAGCTTTTTTTTTTTTTTTCAAATAATTTCTTGTTTATTTTGTGACTGGTACTGGATTCTTGCTGTAATTTGATATTGTGACTTCTTATTAATTTTTGTATTAATTCCTTGTTGCATTGTGAGTTGATGTTGGTAGTTTCTTCTCTGCATTTTCAGGATTTTGAGTTCAGACTTCAGAATTGTGACTTCTTGTTTGTTATTGTTATTGTTATTTGCTGGTTTATATTTTATAATTGTTACTTCTTGATTGTTTAATTTTGTGATAGTAGATGTTGTATGTTGGTAATTTTGTTTATGTAAAAAATGCTGATAATATGGTTGTATTTTAGTATTAGTTATTTTAGAAATTTAGGACTTTTTTTTAATTGTTAATAGACATGTATTTCAAGTTTTAGTGTTAAGGTTTTTGATAACTTATACTTTTATTTTTTGAGATTGGTTCAATGGTTCAACCAGCGATTCAATGGTTGAACCTGTAATCTAGTGTCCCAGTAGATTGATAGGTTCGATGACCGGGTGGTGTTTTTGTGATTCATCTACGTTGATGAGTGTGGCATTTCATTGCAGTTGCAGAGGGAGTAAGAACTAATAACTAAGAACAATGCCTACGGTTAGTGTGGGGCGGGATCGCCTGTTTGCGGCTCTAGGAAGAACTTACAGTGAGCCTCCATTTTCACAATCTCTTTTTTCTAATCATAATTCTCATTCACGCTCACATTATTCTTTTTTTCAGCGCAAGAGGAATTCGAAGACTTGTGCTTCAGCTTTGGGATCGAGCTAGATGACGTCGTAAGGAGCTTCGAACAATGCATCGTTTTCTTTTTTTCTTGTGTTAATTTTTGGAATTTTTAGTGATATGACATGGTAATCTGATGAACACAGTGTGATTGTATCAGACTACAGAGAAAGCGATTTTGAGGAAAGAGAAGCATTTGGAAGCAGAAGAAGAAGCTGACGAGGATGAAGAAGTTATCTACAAAATTGAAGTTCCCGCAAATAGGTATATATCATAACAAAATTGAAGCAAGGGAAAGGGTTTTACTCAAGACTCTATAGTCTTGTTGAGAATTGGTGATAACTTGCTTTTATTTGTTTAATTTTGTGGGGCTGTTGTTCAGATATGATTTGCTGTGCCTTGAAGGGCTTGCGCAGGCCCTTAGAGTATTTTGTGAATGGCAGGAGATCCCCACTTACAAATTGGCAGATGTTAGTAATGATGCAATGCTCAAAATGCATGTTAAGCCTGAGGTAGTTATTATGTTATGATTTGCATGAATTAATCCTTTTTTTGTTGTTCTCCTTTTTCTGTAAGGAAAAGAGATTGGGCTTGGTCATTATTTGCTGAGCTGAAAATGTGATGCTTCTTATGGTTTATTGAATTATTGCAGACATCTCAGATTCGTCCATACATTGTGTGTGCTGTGTTGAGAGGTATTACTTTTGATAAAGCAAGATACAACAGCTTTATCGATCTCCAAGACAAGCTTCACCAAAACATTTGTAGGTAATGACATTTGACTGACTGCTTTGTTTGTTTTGAGTGAGTTTAAGTGGTGTCCCATTTCTCCTTACTGAGTTATTGATAATGAAGTTGCATACTTGCATGTGTATTCTAAATATAGTAATATCTTACTTGGTCCAACTATCTAGATGTTGCTAGGTTTCCTATAAAATTCGAGTTTGTGTTAGATTACATTAGACTTTCACCTTATGTTGGTTTCTTTCTTTATTGGGTTGCATGTTTATCTTTATTTTTTAGTTTTTGTTGATCACACCTGATCAATTTTCAGTTGCTTTTTATTTTTCATCTTTGTCATCTATTTTTCAGGAAAAGAACTCTTGTTGCTATTGGTACTCATGATCTCGATACATTGGACGGACCATTCACCTATGAGGTTGGTTCCTATTAAATTTTAGAACCCTGGAAATTTTATTGCACTGTTGGTAGACAACTCATAAATTCAAGAGTAAAAATTCATTTGGGTGCTAAGTTTGAAGCAACATTGTGCCCATTCAAAAAGGAACTTGTTGCTTGGGTTCCTTGTTTTTTGTGATTCAACATCCAACTGTGGCATGGGATTTCTTAGAGGAGCCTTCCACCCAAAACTGCATAAAATTTCAAATAAAACTTGGTTTTTCTTCCTTGGGATGTAATTGAATAATGGGTGCACATGCGCCGGGCCGGGTTTGACGAGACTCAAACCCGGCCCTAATATTTTTACGTAAATATAATACCGGGTTGAGTTTGATAAGACCCGGACCCGACCCTAATAGACCCGATATAAATTAATATATATAATTTTATAAAAAAGTAATAAATTCTTATTTTTAAACATTAAATTTAACAAATGTTATATTATGTTTATACCAAAATCAATTATTTTAAAGTAAAAATAATATTATATAATATACAAAATATTAATAGAAGTATAAAAATGTAATATTTGATCACTAATTTCACTTTAAAATGCACTTTTAATTTAAAACAAGCGGCTTCGGGGCCGGGCCGGGCGACCCAAAACAAGACCCGAACCCGGCCCGAAAATACACCGGGTCACAAAACTGAACCCAACCCTGCATAATTTACACCGGGCCCGGGCCCGGGCCCGGTTGCGGGCCGGTCCGGGTCTTGTGCACCTTGTGCACCCCTATTGAATATTATTATTGTTATACCACATTATATTTCAGTATTATAAATGTGAGGTGTAAGAAATGTTTTACTTAATTGATCTGTGATTCATGTGGTGTGAATTCCATTCCCCAATTTTGCCTAACCTTGCATCATACTGCGATGAGATCTCTTTAGAATTGTTAACACGTCACTATGTTTTGAGGCTTGTTGTTATAAAGGGAACCATGATGGTTGGTGCTTGATGTCATGATGTGGTGTTTATGTTCCAAAACTGTGAATTCTCTCAAAATCAGCTGACCAACTGAAATATTAGTTAATGACTATTTTCTCATGTACTTTGATAATTTGATTATATCTGTGGGATCATTGACCTTAGACATGTTTGTACAGGCTTTACCACCATCGAGTATAAATTTTACCCCACTGAAGCAGGTAATTTTTTTTATTTTTTGCATTCAGCTTGTTGGTAAGCATGTTTTGAAATCAAATACTGCCACCACATCTTTATTGGACAGCCACATGATTTAATTTATACTTGCATGATTCAATGGAAAGAATACTTATAAATTTTGAGTACCAAAGGCAAACTAATATTTGAAGTTCTCTTCCAATGCTAGGAAAGGAACTTCAGGGCTGATGAGTTGATGGAGTTCTACAAAGTGAGTTTTTATGCAATATCTCCTTGCTACATATATCAAAACATATTATAAACCTAGCTCAAGTTGGTTTATGCATTGGCATTCACTTAACTATGTGCCGATTATCTGTGGTTCCTTTTGAACATGCTTATTTTGAGATGTGTTTGAACATTTTGTTCGTGTTTGACAGTCAGATTTGAAGCTGAAGAAATTCTTGCATATAATTGAGGACTCCCCTGTTTTTCCTGTTATATATGACCGCAATAGGTACTATTTTTATACCAGGATTTATTTTTACAAAGATTTGAAATCTTTAGCTCATATTGGGCCACCCTATTGCGGTGTCCTATCAAAGTTGTGCTGTCTTCAATGTCATGGGATTTTGATAATTATAATTTAGAATTTGAATTAATCTACGTATACCATTGTACGCCTCCGTACACACCATTTACAACACGGAAAAAATGGTGTACGGAGGTGTACAATGGTACATGTAGCATTACCGTTAACATTTTATAGTTCTCATTTTCATTTAGTATGCTGTTACAGCCTTACCTAGCTTAATACGCAAAGTATTTTTGCACATTTTTATTTTAAAGTCACTCATTCACATAAGATACACTCATATCCCCAACTACCACAAAACACAATTTTTAAGAATCTGAGACAAATACACCACTTTGAGATCTTCTGGTGGACTATGGTGATTGGGTTACATCTTCCATGCTGGGCTTTGATGCCTGTATAGTCTATTCAGGAATGTGATCTCATAGATTATCTTTTAATATCATTCTCATCACCAAACCTTTTAAGTTACTCTTGTGTTCTTCCAACCTTTCATTCTTGAATTAAATTTTTGATATACTATAATATTTTGACAGAACTGTTCTATCTTTGCCTCCAATTATCAACGGTGCACATTCGGCCATCACTCTGGAGACAAAGAATGTATTTATTGAATGCACTGCTACAGACTTAACAAAGGCGAAGATTGTTTTAAACACAATGGTACAGTTTTATTTTATGTTACTCTAGTTGCACTTTGTTTATGTACAATTGTCAGATTGCTGATCAACTATTTTTTCAGGTAACAACCTTCTCGGAATATTGTGCAAATAAGTTTATCATTGAACCAGTAGAAGTAATTTATCCTGATGGAAAGTCACACATATACCCTGACTTATCCATCTATAATATGGAAGTATCTCTACCTTACATCAATGGATTAATTGGGGTATCCTTGGAAGCAGAAGAGGTAGTTATCTCCTTAAACTTGCAAATATAAATATTCCAAGAAATTTTAGGCCTCGTACCAAGTGCTTAGCTCCTGCTTCTCTTTCAAATTGACTATTGGCAATTGTTTAATGCTTTTTTTTTTAACTCATCTTTCTTATCTCATGTTAAGAGGACATGTGATGCTTCTATTTGTCGATAGTATTATACTTTTATGTGATGATGCAGCTTAACTTTAATCTTGTGTTTTAAACTACTTACTGCTAGAGCCTTTTTTTTTAAGATATTTTGTTTGAAGTATTTTGTACTTGTATGTTTGGTTACTCTCGTTTCATCCATATATGCATTTACCTTGTATGTGGTTTGAGTTCTTCAGTTGTTCATGTCATGAATTAAGTTCTATTGGTTCTTTTATGCGAGTGTATTCTCTTTAATTCAATGTTCAGTGTTCTCATTTTTTCCACATGAAATAAACAATATTCCACTTATATTTCTAGTTTCATTAACCTTCTCCCTTTTCTTCAGGTCACTAAGCTCTTAAATAGAATGCAATTGCATGCCAAACAGTCTTCATCTGAGAATAAGCAGGCTAAATTTGTTGTATCTGTACCCCCCAGTAGAAGTGATATTCTTCACCCATGTGATGTTATGGAGGTACTTGCAATAATTGTATTGATCATTCATGAATGCGTATTGGATCTTTTACATGTATATGTAGTTACAAGACCTTTTTAATTTTGGTTTTTCTGTGCATAGGATGTTGCTATTGCTTATGGATTCAATGCTATCAAGGATAAAGCTGTAGTAGATAATAAGGGCTCAAAGAGATTGGCTGCTTCGTTGAAGCTACTTCCTCTGAATGAGCTCAGTGATCTTATCAGAAGAGAGGTTAGGATAGATATATCATCTTGACACATGTGACTGCATCATTGTCAGAATACTTCAAAATTCAAATCACTGAATATTATATATGGATGATGTTTGTTAATTATTGGAAGTGCCTTATTATCTGAGTCCCTGTATTCCTAAACTTCTTTCAGGCAGCAATGGTTGGGTTCACAGAGGTCTTGACATTTATACTTTGCTCTAAAAAGGAAAACTTTGCCATGCTAAACCGCAAAGATGATAAATCAAAAGCAGTTATCATTGGAAACCCTAGGTCTTCAGACTTTGAGGTTCATACACCTTATCCTTGTTCACTGACTGTGTGTTTATTCAGTATTATAACAATTTTATCTAACTGCAATTATATATCTGCATGTTAGTAATTTATATGGTCCTTTATTTATTATTTGTCTTTTTGCATAATTCTCATAAAAGCATTTTTCCTTCCTTTTTTTTTTGTTTCAAGTTATGTGAACTACTAGTGGTTTTCACTGTTTCTCTTATGTAGCTCTTCTGATTGGTATTTATTTATATTATTACTTCTGCTTAATTTTAATTGTCGGAGTTGTTCATTATTTATTTCATGATTTGTCTGGTGACTATGCTGATAATTTTATATGTACTTATACTTTCCTACTTTCCCTTTCCCTATAGCTTACTTTTAGGTTCCTTCATGATCCCAGAGGTCTTTTGTATCTTTTAACAATGCTGGATTTATACATTTTTGTTTTCGTATACGAATTATGATGATTTGATTTAAATTTGGAACCAAGGGATTTGAGAGCAGCAGGGATTGTGTGTATCGGTGCTGTGCTGCATTCAATGCACTCTTCCGAAAGTTTTCCCTGCAACATTACTATGAGAGAATGGGCAGTTGTGCTTCATCTTTTCCTGTTGAGAATCACAACAATCATTTTCCCTACATCATTTTTTCTTTCCTTATGTACTTAGTGCCGCAATAACGGAAAATTTTATTATATAAGAATTTAAATAAATTAGTGTCACATAAATAAACTGTTGCTGCATTCAACCTTCCAGTCCACAACTAAGATTGCCAAAGTTTACTGATCCTTTTTTCTTGTTGCAAATGACTGGTTTTCACATCATCAATGATAATCTGACATCGCCATTTCCTAGTAGTAGATTTACTAGGTGGTAAATTTATGAGTTTAGCTAGTTGCATACTTGTATGTATTTGTGTAATGCTAACAAAGTAGGACTTTTATTCTTGCCAAACCCAACATGCACTCAAGTCCATATCTGTTAATCCATTCCTTTGGTTTTAGTCTCAACTTTCTTTTTGGTATGAAAAAGTTCAAGCATATTGTTGGATGTCTGTTTTCGTTAGTGATATAACATTTCAGTTTTCTAGATTTTCCCTTGAGTTCAAATAATTTTAACTTTTATGGTAACATACTCAGGCTGTACGAACTAGTCTCATGCCTGGCATCTTGAAAACTGTGGCTCACAACAAGGATCATCCAAAGCCCATAAAGGTATTATTTAAGTTCTTCCCTCGGATGATGGATCATTGATCATTGTATCATCAGCTTATGGTGATGATGTTTTCTATAAGTATGGTTTAATATTTTGGTTCAGATTTTTGAAGTTGGGGATATATCAGTTTTAGATGAAAGCAATGATGTTGGTGCAAAAAATCTTCGCCAACTTGCTGCACTATATTGTGGTGCTAATGCAGGATTTGAGGTATGCTAAGTAATGACTTTGTTTAATTTCATTTGGCTCTTTGCTCTTTATATGTAAGTTCTGAGCATACAATATTGGATGTATCATCTCTGGTGGTTGGATGGAACTTGAGAGGAAAATTAAAATGGTTTCTCGAAAGAGTTATGATTTACCATAATTTTTTTCTTCTTTCTTTCTTTCTTGTCAATTGTAATAAATGTTTGATATCTAGATTCTAAAGCGAATATCACTGCCCCTCATATTTCACCCAATATTATGCAGATTGTTCATGGTTTAGTGGACAGAATAATGGAAAAGAATGGGGTTCCCTTTGTTTCACCCGGTGATAAATCAGGTTACTATATTGAGCGGTCAGATGTAAGTGTAACGGTGTTTACTGCATAAGATTTTTTGTATCTATTTGTGTGTGTTCTGCCTGTTTTTTATTTAAGGGGCTTCTGATTGCTTTTCTACTGCTTATTGAAGGAACCCGAGTTTCTTGCGGGTAGACAAGCTAGAATCATTTACAAGGGAAAGCACATTGGCACTTTCGGTATTGTCCACCCAGAGGTATCCGTGATCCCTTAAATTTTGTCATCTCATCTTAATATCTCCAGCTTTTGACATAACTTTTGCATTCCCGTTGATTTCTATTTTGATAACGATTTTATTGTGTATGTCAACCATATGTTAATGGAGGTATTTTTAGATGGTTTGACTTATCACCTCAAACTGAAGTGTACATATATACATGTATTTTGGAGTTATATACCCTTAATATTTTAGAGTTTACATGTTATGTGTTTTTTCAGGTATTGAACAACTTTGACATTCCTGATCCTTGCTCCTTCGTTGAACTTAACATCGAAAGCCTATTATAATGGTCATTTAAAGCAAATGTGAGTGTCTTTCTCAACTATTTCGTCATTCTCTGTAGATGCAGTTCATGACCCATGAATGAGGTCGTGCTTCTGTCTTTCTCACCCATTTCCCTGTTCCCATTATCAAACCGTCTCTACCCTCTAATGATTTTGGTTTAGCTGATATTCTAAGTTTATTTGTAGGTTTAAGTTGCATTTTGCCCCACTTTGCTCTTTTGAATGCACTGATTCTTTTGGAGTTGGGAAATCAACAAGCTCAAGTGCTTCCGTGGCAATCAGCTTCTTACACTTGATGGGGAAATGGAGTTTTAATTATTCACCCGGGATTAAGGGTTTGTTGGTTTTACAATTGTATCATTTTTTTCTTGTTACTTTTTCCTTGTTTAACATTAGAAGATATAAATTATGGTGGTTACTATGCTGAAGTGAAACAAAGGTGAAGAGAAGGAAGGGAAATCAAATCAAAACAACCGACAAAATAAAGGGGAGCCTTTGTGTGGATATAAATTAAAGGGTAAAGTATGGATGTCTCTAACTTTTGTTTAAAGTCTCAAAAATACCGTTAACGTTTAATTTGATTCAATTTTGTACTTTAATTTTTTCCTTACAGTCAAGTGTTAGTCAATGAAAATGAAAAAAACAGAATTGTGGATATTAATTATGATGGCCTATTTTTTTTTTACTTTTTTCATTTTCACTATTGTTGGTATAGAAAATTCAATGAAAAATTTTATTTCATTTAGGTGATACAACATGTGAAAATGAAGAATATTTTTTATCCAATATTTTATATTTTCATTGTTCATGTGATCGAAAATTATGTATTTTAATGAGTTAATTATCAAAACCACTCTTAAAATTTTTAGAAACCGACAAAAATAACTTTTCATTTTGTATATAATAAAAATATCCCTTAATTATTTAAAAATTTGACAATACACTTTTATCACAAATCAAATATAAAAACAATTAATATTGATGTACACAAAAAACACATAAACACATTCTAATTAATCACTCTTTTAAGTGGAAAAGATTTGTGTTTATGTGTACATCTAGCAAATTGATATAAAAAATACCCTAAATTAAATATTTTTGTACATTTTTAAATAATATAGTGACATTTTTTAATAAAATTTAAAGGCATATTTGTTAGTTTTTAAAAGTTTTAGGGGTAATATTAGTTATTTAACTTATTTTAATTTTGTCAAAAAACTTATTTTACTTTACACAGTTAGTGCCGGCAAAAATACAACTAAATAAAAAATTGTTAATTTTGTTCGATGAATAACTTTTCTTTATTTTTCTTGAATAACACTTGTCAAACTATTAGATCGATTAAAAATCTATTACTATTCACTAAAATGTTTTCTAGTGAAGTTAGAAAATCTTAACCATTAATTTGTGTTATTAAAATCTGATGTGTAATTAATGCTATCATTATAAAAGAGATAAATTTCTAAATATAGTAAAATTTTTATTAGAAGACACTTAAATATTTTTATAGTAGAATTTTCTACTGTTCACATGTTCCATGCTATTGTTGCGGTACATTTTGTTCCAATCAATGAACCGTCCAGATATAAATATAATATAAGAAATGTAAACGGTGCAGATCAATAGTGTGCCATTTTCGTAGACATAAGGGGAAGTAAGAACACATTGGACGTCCTACCGGTCAAACCCGTACGCATTCCACCATAGGCCTGAAACTTACCTGTTTGCCCAAAGCCTCGTGGGAGTGGGAGTTGGGACACTCACACTGGGATTCAGCTTGATCTTAGCGGCTTTTCACTAAACATGACTTGTTGGTATTAGTTTTGGTGTATTCATGGATAATAATGTCGAAATTTTTTTTCTCTAATATTAGGTGTAGATTAAAAATAATTTTATTAATATAAATATATATTAAAATATAAAATATATATATTAAAAATGATTTAAATAATATATATATCTATATATAAATATTTAGTGATTGATTCAATGATTGAATTTTAATACATAAATAATATTTTTAATTTTTTATTGGCCCCTTTAACAAATTTTTTAGAAAGAATAAAGAATATTTTGAATATTTTAAAATATAATAATATGATTTAGGTAAAATATTATTTTAGTCCCAATGTTTTGCCAAATTCCAAATTAGTTTCTAAAGTTAAAATGGTTCTATTTAGCATAAAAAATTTTCAAATGGAATCAATATTTTAGTACAATTAAAATTGAGATAAATAATTAATGAAGAGAATAATTTTAATGTTAATTCTCTAATGTGGCAAGCAATCCTACACATTATTGCTAAATAAAAAGTAAATAGTAAAAAAACCTATAAAATTAAGATATATATAGATTTATCACAAAATTAAGAAAAGAGTTTTAACTTTGATCTTGTAGTTTTTTTATTGTTATTTTACATTTTCATGCAATTAGAATGTTGCGTGCTTGTCAGATTGGAGAGTTTGTATGTACGTCATTTTTTTAATTATTTATTCAGCTCATATTTAACAATATATAGGATAACATTAATCATGTTTAAAATATTTTGAGTTTAAAATAAAAATATTTAAAATTTTTTAGACTAAAATAGTACTATTAAAATGTTAGAGACTAAAATGAAAGTTGCAAGAATCGAACCAATCATTAAACTGATAAAGTGGTTAGGTCAATTATTTTAAATAAATTATTGCTAATCAATAATTAGTTAATCAATATTACTCAAATTAAAAATAAATGTAAAATAATAATTGTAAATTAATTGAATTTGTTTATATTATTAGTGACTAATTCGTTTATTACTTATCTAATACCATTAATTTTTTTAATATTAAACATAGGTTATTATTTTATAAGTTAATCTATAAGGGGCATTCTAGTCTTTTAAAATTTGAATTTATATCTAATGTATATTACAAACACAGAATGTTAGTTAATATTACAAGGGTCATTTTGTTTTCATAAACTTAATGGTTATATATTAATGTGTGGTTTACTACTCAAGAAATCAATTAAAAAGTTAATGTTATTTGAATAAGTGGTTTTGGCCAACAAAATTTAACTAAGTAATTTATTTTTATTCTAAATAGAATATTATTTCGGTGTCAAATAATATAAAAAATTATACCTAAATAAAATTTTATTTAACATAGAAATAGTCTTTTATTTAGTATAAAAATAAATAATTTTGTTGTATTTATTTGGCTAAAATCACTTGTTCATATATATAATTATAGCATATTTTTTAGAGATGACATTAAAATTTAGAAAACCTTTTCTTTTTATGAGAGTATTAGAAAGTTTTATCACTAGCTTGGAATAGCATCACTCGGGATCGGGGCAGAAATTGAACAAGTCGGTTGCTACATTAAAATTTAGCCACAACTAGCCTTAAAGAATCAACTTGAGCCGGTGTTTTTGGGTATTTAAGCCTCACTAGATGACAAACGAAATCTTGACAACCTGATAGACCACATGAACAACATGTTTCGATTTTTGTCACGTAACATGTGATAATTTTTCTATATTATATAGTGGGGGATAGGTAATGGTAATGGGGAGAGAGAATGCAAGTAGCATTAAATGTGTGCATTAAACAAAGAACCTTTGAGCATTAAATAAGAAAAATGGAAGGGAGTTTCCAAAGAGTATTGTAAAATCCACTATCAGGTCTTTCTCGGTCACCTTAGAAACCTTTCTAACATGAATCTCTTGCACTCTAAACGCTTAATAAGACAAAAAAATTAAAAAACTCAATTCATGCAGAGAGCCCTTTGAGAGAAACGCGTTTAACATGAATCTCTTGCTATCCTATGTTATTTTCACGAGGTGGTGGCTTCTGTTTCTAACATGAAATTCTTGCTATCCTTTGCTTTCTTTTCACGAGTTGGTGGCTTGTGTCGTGCCCATAATCTTACTCTTTTAAGGTTTTACGTTTCTGTACTTGACTACTTGTAAAGAGAGTTGCATGGAAGCCTATAAATATTACCCGTTTTATATGTTTTATGAATTACATCAAAACTTATTATAGGTTATGACATTGAAAATTACTATAATGAGTATCTTTTCAACTTTGATCCTCCTATTCTTCTTCATTTGTTCCCCGTCAGCAGCCTACTTACTAAACGAGCTTCAGCTACCACCACATGTGACTGGTCCTGAGTCCCTTGCATTTGATCGAGACGGCGGAGGGCCTTATGTTGGTTCTTCTGATGGAAGAATTTTTAGATATAATGCTACTGGACCACGAACTGGTAGTTTCGTGGAATATGGTTACTCTTCGCCTATTCGAAACAAGGCAATGTGTGATGGCCTTACTGACTTCTCAGACCTCCAAACAAGATGTGGGAGGCCTTTGGGGTTGGGTTTCAATCATCAGACAAATGAATTGTATGTTGCTGATGCATATTTTGGTTTGGTGAAGATTGGTCCCAATGGAGGGGCTCCAACCCAGCTTGTTGGTTCTCTTATATTTGCAGATGCTTTGGATGTTGACCCTGAAACTGGAATAGTTTATTTTGCCCAATCTAGTGCAAATTTTCAGTTTAGGTAATTAATTAGTTCATTACTTATTATGTTATACATGAATATATTATCTTATTATATTTGGTGAATCTCAATTAAATATTTAAATCATTAAACATCTAACTCCATCAATTTAATAACCGATTCGTTTTTTTCAGAACCTTCCTATCCACAGTAACAAATTTGGTACATAATTTTTTGCAGAAATTTGACAACATTGTTAAACAGCAGAGATAGTTCTGGAAGCCTATTCATGTATGATCCAAGAACCAACCAAACCAGAGAATTGTTACGTGGTCTTGCTTTTCCGGCCGGGGTATCAACAAGCAGTGATGGATCATATGTCCTTGTTACTGAATTCTTGGGAAGAAGGATTCAAAGATTCTGGGTGAGAGGAGATAGAGCAAACACATCAGACATATTTGCAAACCTTTTGGGAAGCCCAGATAACATCAAGAGGAGCCCAAACAACCAGTTTTGGGTGGCAGTGAACAATTTCTTAGGACCACCTCCACCACCAATCCCTCCAGTTTCAGCTAGAGGAGTCAGATACAATGCAAATGGGTTTGTTTTACAGGTTCTGTCTCTTCTTGATGAGTATGGTACACAAGCAGTCAGTGAAGTTCAAGAGTTTAATGGGACGCTCTATGGAGGCTCCTTGTTTGCTTCCTATGCTGCTGTTTTTACACCATATTTGTAAGGCTATGAAAATATCTATGAGGGGAATATTATTCTAAGTTAAGAAGAAAATATTGATGAATCCATTTGTAAGGCTCTTATTATTGTTCTAATGGAGTCGATCGAACAATTATACCGTTTAATTAAGCAATAACATGGTGAAGATGAACCGAATGCATTTAGTTTAAGAAAAAGAAATATATTTTTGAAATGAATCTAGTTTTGTTCGTGCAAAAATTCTAGATGGTCAAGCTTTTTACTTAACCAAATCATGAATATATGTATAAAAAACTTGTTAAAATTGATATAAACTGATAAATGATAAACGGGTTAAACCACTCATAGTAGTAGTGTTTCAGACAAGCTGATAAAATAGTATAAATCGATTTATTACAATATAAACCCATGCTGCCGGATATTTTTTTAAACTTTTTTTATACAATTTCAAAATCTTTTATACAACAAAATGAAATCGTAACCGATTAGGATATTCATCTAAGATTTTGTGTTTTCATATTTTTATTTAAAAACTTGATTATAAAACTCCTATTTTTTAATTCTTTGGAGACAACCTTCTACAAAATTTTAATAATATATTTTTTTACAAACAAAATATACATAATAACATAATCAATAGAGGCATTTGTAAAAGATACAAAAATACCTCAGACTAAATTAATAAAAAATATTGAAATAAATTTACTCAAAATATATTATTAAAAAAATAATATCAAACTGAGATATACAACAAACACGGATCATATCCTAATTTTTGTAATAAGAGTGTTGATCCTAAATCATAAATATTATCCTTGTCTATTGTATACCCACGGACCAATTTAACGGTTTATTATTTCTTACTTATACTTTTCACATTTTTTAAATGAGTAATGCTAAGAAAGCAACGTTATGGGACCAATAGAAAATATTAGAGAAATAATAGAAGACTAGAAAGTAGAAGAAGAGAGAAAAAAAAAAGAAAAATAATACTAGTTTCCTATTATTTCTATAATATTAACTCAAAGACTTTTTCTTTTTGAATAAACTAAAATATTTATTATGAATGTAATACAAAATTCCAATTTGTAATGCGTTAGTATAATTAAATTAAGTTAATATTATAATTTTAAATAATAAACTCCAAACTTCAAAAATAGAGTAAAGTATAATAGACTAATAGAGTACATAGAGTACATCATAAGATAAAAAAAATAAACACACAAAAGAAAACTAACTAAAGACTCATGAAACATAAATAGATCAAAATTCACTTATATATTAAATGAATGACCAAATAATTCTTGAAGAATTTAAAAATCTTATAAATTAACTTTGATCATTAGTTTTTATTTATGAAATATAGTTAAATATAATCTCTTGTTATGCTTCTATTGTGTCTTTAATAATATTAAGTCTTGTAATATTCTATAAAAATAAGTCTTATATGTCAATTGAATCACTTTTTATTCTAAACATGTTGGAGGATTGTGATTTCAAGCTTCAGCTACTTAAAGACAAAAATGAAAACATGCAAAACGTTAAAGTTGTAAAAGAAAAAGACATTTCTCCGCCACGAGAGAAACTTTTTTAATATGAATTTCTTACTATGCTCTTTGTAATGTTGGAGAATTTGAACACGCTTTCAATTACTTAAGAAGACAAAGATGAATTCATGCAGAGCGTGTAAGTTGTAAGAGAAGTCTTTCTCAACCATGGGAGAAACCTGTGTGTTCCTTTGTCTTTTTTTATTCTAAAACATGAATCTCTTGTCATCCTCTTTGTTCTTTTCATGAGATGGTTCTTTTCATGAGATGGTTGCCTCCGTATAATCTTTCTCTTTAAAATTTTACGGTTATATACAAGTAAAAGAATTGCATGCAAACCTATAAATACTATCAATGCCTTTCCTTGGCATCATTTCACTTGTTAGTGAAGATCAATCACATTAATCATCATTATTAATTATTAAGTTTGTGTTATTCAACATTAATGAAAAGATCTATCATGTCTTCTCAGCCAAATGTTGTACAGGATTTTGTATTCCTACTTTTATTTACAATAATTTAATTAAAGGCATTAATATAATTATTAATTTATTGTTTTATCTACCAGATGAAATTTTAAAAATAGTCTATTTTAATTTCTCAAGTTTTAGAATATCTAAAATAGTTCTCAAATTTTATTGTTAGAACATAGAATATAATTCTTTTATAAAATTTTTAAGAAAAGTACTGGCGAAACCAATATTAGGGAGCCAATAATTAAGTTATAATTTCAAATTTATATAAGTTATCATCCACAACTTATATATCAATAATAATTAAGTTATTATCCAAAATTTATATGAGTTATTATTATCCGTAATTCATATTAGTTTTCTATGGATTAATGTATTTGCTCCTTAGTCTTTTTCATTTTTTAATAGTTATTTAAACACTCAACTTAAAAAATAGATTAGAGTATAATAATTAATAAACTAATAGAGTACATTTATATCATAAAAATAACTAAAAAGAAACACAAAACTAAAAACTTATGAAATACAAACAAATCGAATACCGTCACTTATAATTTATATTTATATTGGATGAATGATAAAATAACTTTTAAGAAATTTAAAAAATATCAAAATTGTATATTTCACGAGAATTATAAAAATTAAAATAATTCATTGAATTTATGTATTTTCTAAGAAAAAAAACTATATTATTGATTAGATGTAAATATTGAAAATTATTTTGAGTTTTGAAATATAAGAAATTAAAGTGCACAATTTTAAAAATTTCATAAATTAATTTGGATAATTACTTCTAATTTATGAAATATAGTTAATAATATTAAGTCTTGTAATATTCTGAGAAAATAAGTCTTGTCAATATAATTGAATCACCTTTCCTTCTAAATATGTTGGAGAATTTGACCATGTTTTCAGCTTTCACACTCCAAAGTTAAAGACAAATATCAATTAATAATGCAGAGAGCCTTGCAAGTTCTAAGAGAGACATTTCTGAGTCACGATAGAAACTTTTTAACAAGAATCCTTGCTATGCTCTATGTTTATGTTCTTTTTAAAAGGTAGTTGCTTCTGTTGTGTCTTTCATAATATTAAGTCTTGTAATATTCTACAAAAATGAGTTTCATCAATTGAATCACCCTTTTATTCTAGACATGTTGAAGATTTTGAACATGTTTTCAGCTATATAAGACAAAGATCAATCCATGCATAGCGTGCAAGTTGTAAAAAAAAGACATTTTTCAGTCACCAGACAAACCTTTTTAACATGAATCTCTTGCTATGCTCTTTGTTCTTTCTATGAGACGGTTGCTTCTGTTGTGTCATCTTTAATAATATTAAGTTTTGTAATGTTCTACAAAAATAAGTTTCATCAATTGATTCGCCTTTTGTTCTAAAAATGTTAGAGAATTTGTGAACGCTTTCATATTTACTTAAGACAAAGAACAATTCAGAGCCTAAGAGAAGTCTCTCCGAGAGAAACCTGTGTCTTCTTTTGTTCTAAAACATGAATCTCTTGCCATCTTCTGTGTTTTTTTCATGAGGTGGATGCCTTTGTATAATCTTTTACGTTAGAGTTGCATGCACGCCTATAAATATTATTTGTTTCATATGCTTTAACTTACTAATATAGCTTATGATGTTTAACGTTACTGTGACCATGGGTATCTTAATAACTTTGATCCTCCTATTCTTCTCCCCATCAGCAGCCTACTTACTAAGCTAGCTCCAGCTACCAGCACCTCTGACCGGCCCCGAATCCCTTGCTTTTGATCGAGACGGTAGAGGGCCTTATGTTGGTTCTTCTGATGGAAGAATTTTTAAATATATAGCTACTGGATCACAAAGCGGTAGTTTCGTGGAATATGGTTACTCTTCGCCTATTCAAAACAAGACAATATGTGATGGCCTTACTGACTTCGCAGCCCTCCAAACAATATGTGGGAGGCCTTTGGGGTTGGGTTTCAACCACCAGACAAATGAATTGTATGTTGCTGATGCTTATTTTGGTTTGGTGAAGATTGGTCCCAATGGAGGGGCTCCAACCCAGCTTGTTAGAGACGTACAAGGCACTCCTCTCAACTTTACAAACGCTTTGGATGTTGATCCTGACACTGGAATCGTTTATTTCGCTCAATCTAGTGCAAATTTTCAGTTCAGGTAATTAGTTCACTACTTACTATGAAGGGTTTTTTTTTTCTTTTCTTTCTAAAATCCAAAATAAGTAGTCGCTAATTAATTAGTTCATTAATCAAGTGGCTAATTTTAAAGGTTAATTTTGATATACACTTGATATGGCTAAAAAATTTGGTACATAATTTTTGTAGAGACTTGACAGCATTGTTAAACAGTGGAGATAGCTCTGGAAGCCTGTTCATGTATGATCCAGAACCAACCAAACCAGAGAGTTGTTAAATGGTCTTGCTATGGCGGCCGGGGTGGCAACAAGCAGTGATGGATCATTTGTCCTTGTTACTGAATTCTTGGGAAGAAGGATTCAAAGATTCTGGGTGAGAGGAGATAGAGCAAACACATCAGACATATTTGCAAACCTTTTGGGAAGCCCAGAT
>JASCZI010000011.1:73070-92886 GCA_036250425.1 Stylosanthes scabra
ACCCAAGCAACGAGTTTTGGGTGGCAGTGAACAATTTCGGACTATCTCCCCTACCAACCCCTCCAGTTACAACTTCAGGAATCAGATACAGTGACTCTGGGAATTTTTTACAACTTGTGTTTCTTCTAGATGACTTTGGTTTACAAGCAGTAAGTGAAGTTCAAGAGTTTAATGGGACTCTCTATGGAGGATCCTTGTTTACTCCCTATGCTGCTACTTTTATACCATATTTTTGATAAGCTACTGCTGCATGCATTTAGTTTAAGAAAAAGGAAATATGGTTATGAAATGAATCTAGTTTTGTTAGTACCGAAATGCTAGATAGTCATAATCAAATCCAACCAAATCATGTATAGATGTATAAAAAAACTTGAATAGGAAGGAAAATTAAGAAACTAATAATTGAGGTTGAATCAATTTAGTTGAATTTGGCTAGCAAAAAGACACGTATGCGTAGGTCTAATATCAGTGATACATGCAAAATTTTTAAGGTCATCTGAATTTATATTTCAGAGTCATACAAAAAGAAACTAATAAGACTAATAAGTGTATAAATCATGTATTAACAGAATTTAGTGTATCTATTTATTCAGTTTTTTATTTATTAAATAGGTACAAAATAATCAGAGTAAATTAATTGAAATGATAATTTAGTTTATAATTTAACTAAAAAGTTTTAGATTGAAGTCTTAAAAATAGCAAACTTTTTTTTATAGATTATATATAACTAAAGGTATTATAAAAAAAATCGTCCTTAATATATACATATAACAAATAATAGATAATAGTATACAATTCCATGAAAATGGATTGGAATCAAATGGTCGCATTTTTTGTTGAGAAAATAGAAAAAGAAAAAAAGTTACACTAAAACAAATATTTTATTTTTTGTTTCATTACTAAGAGTGAATAATACAGGGAGGTAATGCATATAATATTCCTTTCCTTTCCACTTACAACTTTTCACTTCAAAAACATGTTATCAGTTGCATAATTTTGCAAAACTAAATTCTCACGTTAATTACGAAATTTTGTCTATGAGTCAAATTAACAATAATTTAGTCGTAATTACCGAAAAACTAGGTAACCAATAAAAATTCAGTCAACATTAATCAATAATTTAAATCGGATGTTCTATTTTTTAAGTTTCTGATGTTTTGTTTCTAAAGAAATATAAAGTTGGTTGATAGTTTTTTTAGGTTTCGGATGTTCTATGACTTTCATTGTGGATATTCTATAAACAGTGGTTACAGATGTTCTATTTTTTGTTGGCTAATTTATTGATTACAAAATTATTGGTTACCTATATTTTTCTTTACCGAAAGAGAAAGTTTAGGTGGTCGCAACAATTCCATTTCGTACACCAAAAAAAATCTCATTTCGTCTTTCTCACATTAATATTTTAGCTTCGATGCTATATAAGAAATTGAAAAATTATTAGGTAGATCATCTAATAATAACTCTAAGAAATTAGGTGGATCTAATTTATCCAAAATGCTAACTCAAGAAATTAGGATTGTATGACATTTATAAGCGCTATCATACTTTGAATTTTAGACTAAGATAAGACTTGATAAAAATCAATTCATCCGAGGTTATGAGAGTTGTAAGAAAAGCCTTTCTATTCAGTCACGAGACAAACCTCGTCAATCGAGCTAGCTTGTTACAGCCAACTCTCTTCTTTGCCATAATGCGTATAATTGTACATTTGAATTCTTTTTACGTATATTTTTGCTCCACCTAAAAATCCAAACTTATAACAAATTATAACATGAATCTCTTGCTATCCTATGTACTTTTCACGAGGTGGTTACTTATGTTGTGTCCATAATCTTACTCTTAAAGGTTTCACTTAAGACCAACCTATGCATGCCTATAAATATTACTCATTTCACAGGGCATTATCAATTACACCAAACATTCCTATAGCTTACGATATTGAACATTACTATGAAGATGAGTTTCTTAACAACTTTAATCCTCTTATTCTTCTTCATTTGTTCCCCATCAGCAGCCATTTTACTTAATAAACTCCTGCTACCAACACCCATAACAGGCCCTGAGTCCCTCGCATTTGATCGAAACGGCGAAGGGCCTTATGTCAGTTCCTCTGATGGAAGAATTTTTAAATATATGGCTACAGGACCACGAAACGGTAGTTTCGTCGAATATGGTTACTCTTCGCCAATGAGGAACAAGACAATATGCGATGGCCTTTCTGACTTCTCAGACATCCAGGCAACAATATGTGGAAGGCCTTTGGGGTTGGGTTTCAATCATCAGACAAATGTATTGTATGTTACTGATGCTTATTTTGGTTTGGTGAGCATTGGTCCCAATGGAGGGGCTCCAACTCGCCTCGTTACAGGAGTAAGAGGCACTCCTTTTCGTTTTCTAGACGCTTTGGATGTAGATCCTGAAACTGGAATAGTTTATTTTGCACAATCTAGTAAAAATTTCCAGCTGAGGTAATTAGTTTAGTATTTCTGATTTATTATTTCTCAAATTGAAAATAAACCTATCAACAATAACAAATTTGGCATGTAAATTTTGCAGAAACTATATAGCTTTGTTTAACAGCAACGATAGTTCTGGAAGCCTATACAGGTATGACCCAAGAACCAACCAAACCACTGAGTTGCTCAGTGATCTTGCTTTTCCGGCCGGGGTGGCAGCAAGCAATGATGGATCATTTGTCCTTGTTACTGAATTCTTGGGAAGAAGAATTCAGAGATTCTGGCTCAAAGGACCAAGAGCAAACACATCAGACATATTTGCTCAACTTACAGGATCTCCAGATAACATCAAAAGGAACCCCAGGAACGAGTTTTGGGTGGCTGTTAACAATCTCTTAGGACCGCCTCCGCCGCCATTGCCTCCTATTCTCCCTTCAGCAGTCAGAATCAACGACCTCGGGATAACTTCACAGGTTATGCTTCTTGCAGATGAGTTCGTTACACAACCAGTCAGTGAGGTTCATGAGTTTAATGGGACACTCTATGGAGGATCCCTGTTTACTTCCTATGCTGCCGTCTTTACAACGCCCTAATTTTTCAGCCTCTTGCTGCATATATAAGGCTATCAAAAGTATGAGAGAAATTCTAATAAAATAAAATATATATATTAATGAATTAATGATGACCAACAATAACTTATAAATTAACGATGACCAACGATTATACCATCTAATAAAGCAATAACAGGGTCAAGCTGAACTGAGTGCATTTAGTTTAAGAAAAAACAAAAACAAAAACAAAATCTGAAATGAATCTAGTTTTCTTCATATCCTCATTTAAGAATTAACATTTCCAATATATAGACACTGGGTGTAATTTCATTCTTAAGCTAATTTCAAGTATCACAGAATTGATCATAATCCTAGTATTACACAGGTAAATTACAACTAATTAGTACAAAAAAGAGTAAGGATCAACAATACAAGTGTTCCAACTAGACTGATGGAAAACAAACAGTTCATGTGTGCTTCATAATACTTGCAATTTTTTTAAGGTCATCTAAATTCATATTTGAGAGACCTGCAAAAAGAAATTAATAAGTATGAAACTCGGAATGCAACATTTCAACTTGCCTAAAGCACTGGAAATACAATGAATATTTTAGGTTACCTTTGCCAGGTTTAATAGAAGGTAAATCCAGCTCTGGGCTGTAAACCACTTTTGTTTTCATTTGTTCTGACTCTTCAATTGTGGTAGTGTTTTGCTCTTTTATTTTTATCCCAAGTTCAGCTGCAGTTGTCACAATCTCTATGGGAAACAATAACCTATTTATACATCAGTCAACTACAAAACTTCATCTAATATCAGTTCAATCCTTGACAATTATTTCCACCATAAAGTACAAAATTCTTACCGCTTCTTTTCATACAAAATAAAAATAGAAAATCACCAGCATCATCATGCAGGAAAAAAAAGCTGATAGCATTATTTGATAAGCTTCTCCCTTGGGGTTCATGGGCTTGACATATTAAACTATATTAATAGTGCAGCCCCATTAGGTTTGATCAGGTTAGGAGAAGCTAAAAGAAATAAAGTTGGAACCTTCCCATCAACTATACATTTTAGTCTTTTGGCAACCCTTCCATCTCACAAACTTTGATCTTCTTCATGCGAAACACTAGTATGTATTATACAAGTCATATATGAAGAATAAACCACAGAATCAAAAAGGATTTTTTCCTATTTATGCATCATTTGACTGCCTATGCAATTGGGTAGAAAAAAAAATCATATGTATTTTGAATACATTTCTAGAATCCAAACAATTGAACCAATTAGATGATAACTAAGCTATGCTTATAAAAAGAATTCCATTTGCATCAAAACTGGGTAAGAAGCAATATGCAGCATGCAGGTAATAGTATATGTAGATAAAGGTACAAAATCGAAGTCTTCTTTAGCTTAATCAAAATGGAAGCATGTGTTTCGCATCACAATAAGTCTCTAATGGTAAAGGTTAGTACTTGCTGTTCAAAAATGAATATAAAGATGAAGAGAAGCTCTTGAATTACCCCGAAACAACACATGCAAATTGTTCTGCTCATATAATTGTACTGCCTCATTGATATAGTGAGCATTGACGGTAGACTGCTTTTCTAATATTTGAATTTCATGATTCAACGCTTCAGACTCCTTCCCCACCTGAGAGAACAAGTAGTATCAATGTAAATCAAATGACAAACATACGAATTAAAATCTAGAACCCCATAGTAGAAAAGATTTTAGGAATTAGAATTCATATGACCTCCGTTAGCCTTGTTCTTAAGGAATTTAACTGGGCATCAATATCAAGATCAAAAGGAGCATCTGGATGGAGGCCATTCTCATTCGACTTGTCCTGGAAGTACATTGTCTTCCTAAAGTTAGATAATTCATTCACAAAAATGAAAATCCTTTCTGAGGATAAGAAATGCTTCTCAGTTAGTACATACACATGTACCAACAAAATCTTATCCCACTGGTTGGGGTCGGTTACATGAATCAAATGACGTAATTGAGTTCACAAAAATACTTGTACACCTAGCATTTCTCATTAGTATATATGACAATTTTAATTCCTTAAGATAGATCTTAATAATCCTTTTTTTTTGGACATGGATATCTTGCACTTGCAATAATCCTTCTTAATAATCCAATATAACAAGAGTGAGAGAGAGAGAAAGCATACAGTGTTCGGCATACGAAAGCCTTGGGGAACAGCAAAACAGTGAAGAAGGCAGTATTTTTCCCAAATAGCTAAGCGATTGTCCAAAACAGATTGAATCCTTTGCCGAACGCAATCAACTCCCTTTTTCCACAAACACCAAACAAATCGCATAAACCACACTTTAGCATACTCTACCGACCAACTATCATACTCTCAAATTTGAAATTTCCATTATCACAACAAAAGTAACCCTAACTAGTAAAAATTCAGTCCAGTTCAGCATAAATTACCTTTTTCAGATCTTCAGACCTTTGTATAGATCCTTCAGAGTTCAGCTTAGTCGACGCCTCTCTGAAATCATAGAATTACAAAACCGATTAAAACAAAAGATGATATTTCAGAATTGAAAGTGCGAAGAGGGAGATCGAGAGAAGAGAAGGGGGTGTGTGTGGGTGTTACTTACTGGTGAAAGAAATCGAAGGCTTCGTCGACGACATCGTCGACGGTGTTGAGAACTTCGTTGACGAAGAGCTGCGGATTCAGATTCAGCGATTCGTAGATTGCCTCGCTCTCACTGCCTTCCATTTTCCCGCCAAATCGGACTCTCTCGCGCTCTTCCAAAATTTTTCAATTCAGAATATGGTGATTTAGCCGTTTAGGCGGTTAAATAAAATTATAATTAGAATTAAAATTAAAATCTTCCATTTAAAAACAACATCAAATAGTCACCAAAAAAAACAAGATCAAATTAAATCCAAACTATAAAATGATAGAGAATCCTAATTCCTAACTGACCAATCTAATTATTTTTTTAATATTTAAATAAATAAATTTTAATATATTGTTAGTATAAAGAGGTTTTACGCATGCATTAGATAATACCAGTAAAAACAAAAAAATTTTCATTGATTCCGTGATTGGTCATCCAAAAAAACGATTATAATTACACGACTATGTAAAATATTTTATATTATCAATGTATCAAAATTAAACTCATATTTAAAAACATAAAGAATTTAAATATAATTGTAATGTTTTAAAAACAAAAAATTTAAAACTTTCTTTATTTAGAAATTAGAAAAATAATTAAATTTATAAATTAAAACTCCAAATTAAATATTTTTCAATTTAAAGTTCAAACCTTTTATTATTTTGGTTGAATTGTTTGAATGAGATTTCATGCGATTAGAGATTTTGATTAGCTTATGTAAAGGTAGCCTTTGTTAGTGTATGTGTTTTTTTTTTATTTTGGTAATTTGGCTGTATCTTTTAAATTTTTTGCACTTCTATATTTCATACAAATTAAATTTTAGAAGATTATGAATTGATATTACTCTAGTAGTTTGATAGTGAATATATAAATATAAGCATTAAAAGTATTTGCTCGATACAATAATAAATTTATAAGTATAGATACATTAAAAATATGAACTAATAATAATGTGCCACATAAATTATATTATCTAAGTAGAATTTATTTATTTTTTACTTTGAGACAAATATTATATTTTAAATTTAAAGATCAAAATTAAAATAATTTAAAAAAAAATCATATGGACTTTCATCAGAAATCAATTAGTAAAAACAACAAAAAAATTACAATAAACTTACATAGCAGATTTTTATTGGTCCATATTTTACGCTAAAGATACCATGAATTTATTATCGTATCCCAGCAAATACTTGTATTAAACACTCTCGAATTTAAAACTTGTTTAAATTAATTGTGGTGATTAATTATGTAATTTATTGTCTTGCATATATATATTGTTAGTTAATTAAATCAAGGTATCTTGTATTGTTTCAATTCTCTTTCCCTCTTATCTATATCTTGTATTGTTTCCCAACTAACACAACGTATCATATATATATCTATTACAAATATAACTTCATCTCTTTAATTATCACAAATTTTTTGGAAGAATCACTTTTCTATTTTGCATAAGATTTAAAAAATATTTTCGTATAACAATATATTATCATATCCGTCTATAAAACATTCTATCTTTAAATAAATTATTATCTTATTAATCACACACTATACTATATATATAGAAAACAATACAACCCTAATACAAACAACTACAAATCATCAATTAAAGATTAATGAGAAACACCATAAGCAAGAACATGTTGAAGAAGAAGAATAGATCATCCTCTTCTTCAACTATCACTACCATACAATCGCTCCCGAAAGATTTATTGGTAGAGATAGTTGCAAGTGTAGCTTCTTATTCTTCCAATGATCTCTTCAACGTGAAGAAGAGTTGCAAGGATCTTCTTGATGCCGGAAAAAATAACTACGTTTATCGACGAATTTCTTTAGATAAATTCTCCTTCATTCCATGGCGGCGGTCTTCCAACACCAAAAAATTAGCATTGTTCTTGAAACATTGCAAGGAGAATCAGAACACAGAAAACTTGTATAGAGAAGGGTTGCGAAAATGCTTAGAGAATGGAAACACGGAAGAAGGTCTCAAGAAATTGGACATGGCTGCTAAAGAGGGTCATAAGGAAGCAAAATATGTGTACGGCATGATCTTGTTGTGTTCATCATCAATGGAAGATGAAAAGTCCGTAGAATTAGGATTATGACATTTGCGTTTCTTGAGGGAGTCTAAGTGTGTTGTAAGAACAAGGAACAAGGTAAAAAAATTAATTAGACAAATAATGTGGAGAAACCATGGAATGTTTAGTAGGGAAAATAAGAAATTACGTTTGTGTCCCTTTAAGAACACATGCAAAGGGTGAAAATTAAAGGAAGAAGTATGGATACTATGTGATGATGAAGATGATGATGATATTGTCATTAACTCATCATGTGAATATTGTAGATGAGAGTACAAGTTAGAGTTCTTTTATGGCTTGATATGATTAAAGTCAAATAGTTCTAGCTAGTTTCTTGACATTATTTGAATCTTAATGTTTTAAGTCATGGGATTTTTTTTTTTGTATTAGTCATTATATTATATTATTATTAGATTTTAGAATGGTATTTTATTATATCTACTGACATAGATCGATGCATATGTTAATTGCCTGTATTACTTTTCTTTTCCTTTTTTTTTCTTTTTGTTCAAAGATATATAAATGAGAGTTAACAAAATCTTTATTTAAAGACGATGGAGTAGGCTGAAACATAACCACCACTATTATAATATTCAAACAGAGATGAGAGAACAATGACAAACACCAATTTTTATCGTTAGTATAATCTTATCTAGCTAATTTGGAAAAGGAGATTATCTTTGAGGAGAGGAGAGTATATATACATGTTTGTTATTTCGATTTTTTTTTAATAAAAATTTGATTATTTATGTATGTAATTGCAATTATCTTTTTTTAACTACTATCTAAAATATGGATCTAATTATAAATTTTTAGAGTACAAAAATCTAATTAAACATCTAATAACAACAATATTAGAAAAAGTAATGCTAGGGAACCAATGTTAGGGAACGAATAGGGCGAGCCAATGATATTGTCTCCCTAATATTGTCTATCAAAACTTTCTCTAGAAAATCAATAAAAATTTAATCAATATCAAACAATAATTTAAATTGGATGTTAAGTTTTATTTTTTTTAGATTTTAAATATTTTATTTTTTTAAAAAATATAAAATTAATTAATTATTGATTTTTTTTATTGATTACCAATAATTTTTCTTAACTATATAAATATATGGGGATTTTTTTTTAAATAAATAAAAAAAACACTAAATTTATTGTTTTAAGCACGCATGGGGGTATTTACCATAATAGGTGACCCTTTCTATTTCCAGGCTCTGCATACCCGGAATAGCATTCACACCATTTTCGGGCTATGCAGTCCCGGAATTGGTGCAAATTATAAACTGAACCAATTCCGGGACTGCATAGCCCGGAAATGGTGTAAATGCCAAAAAGGGTCACCAGATTCCAGAATCATTATTTTTATAAAAAAGTTAGGGGTGAAAAAAAAAATAGAATTGCAAATTTAAAAAAAAAAAGAGTTGTGAATATGAAAACATTAGAAATGCAACAATAAATAAATTACGGTTGCGTAAAAAAAATTAGAGTAGTGATTTAAAAAATAAGAGGCTCTGAAACAAAAAATTAGGGATGAAAAATGTTAGAGTTGCAAATAAAAAAAATTTTGAAATTACAAAATTAAATGTAAATTATAATTTCAAATCTAAAGGAATCGTTTTGCATAATTATAAAGTTGAAAGGATAACTTGAGTACTTACTCAATTTCATAAACTATTTTGATACTTAACTCTCGATTTAACTAATAAAATTGTCTCTAAATTTTGTACACATGATAAAAATAATTCTAAATTATTAATGATAAAAATGTTTATTAATTATTTAAAAACCTGACACATACTAAATATGATCAAAATATACAAAATGTTGAAGACAATTTTAATGATTAATTCTTAACTGTCAAATAATCGATAAATGAAAAAAAAAAGCTACATATACAAGTGTATTTTTATTTTTGTGTTGAAATTATTTTTTATATGACATCCATAACTAATTTTGTGTTATATAAATATATTTGTTATGTTATATTTTAATATTTTTATATTATACTTAATTACTTTTATATATATATATATATATATATATATATATATATATATATATTTCTCATGTCTACAAATAAATTCCTACACTTGAAAAAAAAATATTAAAATAAGAAAATAAAATAAAGTAAAGTGGTAATGAATAAAAACAATGATTCTGGAATCCGGTGACCCCTTTTTGGCATTTACACCATTTCCGGACTATGCAGTCCCGAAATTGGTTCAGTTTATAATTTGCACCAATTCCGGGACTGCATAGCCCGAAAATTGTGTAAATGCTATTCCGGGTATGCAGAGCCCGAAAATAGGAAGGGTCACCTATTATGGTAAATACCCTCATGTGTGCCTAAAACGGTAAATTTAATGTTTTTTTTATTTATTTAAATTTTTTTTCCGCAAATATCCTAATATTTTAAGTTAAGTAACACAAAATCACAAACATTAAAATTATTTATTCTCACTAAAATAAAATAAGTATTAAGTAGTTTGGAATTTCTGTACACACAATAATTTTGTTAAATAGATAAAGTTGGAGGATTGAGGTAAACGAAAAGTTGTTGAAAAATGAAAACAAAATATCTTGTCATATACAGGGTGTTAAAATTCTCCACGCCGCGGGGATCTGCGCGCGGAGAACACCCCAAATAGGGATTCGAAGACGGGGGAATTTTCTTTGTGGGGACGGGAATGAGGGGCAAAATCCCCCGAGGTAGTGGCGGGAGACCCGAGCGGGGAATCCCTGATTCCGTCCCCGAAATCTCGAAATATCTTAAATACCTAAATACTCTTATTTATATAATATATATTGTAGTCTTTATGTAATTTCACATTCCGAAATTTCCCGAATTATTTAAAATGCCTTAAATATCTTTATTAATTAATTTCTAGTATATGTTTTTTAGTCGTTTTACATCTCATTATATTGTACTGTTTTATTTTTCTGAATATAATGTTGTGATTTAAATAATTTATTATTTTGGATAAAATATATTTAAATGATGCTTTACTATATTAGTATTTTTATATTAATTTTTTAATTTTTTAAATTATTTTTATTAAAATATCTATTAGAAGTAATAAAAAAAAACGAGGAATGAAGAACCCGTGGGAAATAGAAAATTCGCCGAAAATGAGAATGGGAATGAAAATTCTCCAATAACAAAAAATGGGGAAGGGACGGAGAATGATTTGGGGGCGGAAACGGGAAGCGGTAATGTATCTCCGCCCCGCCCCCATTGACACCCCTACTCATATACTCAAACTCAAGTCAATGGAATGACTCTTACAACTTGCTACTGCTTGTTGCATAAATGGTGCCTGCCATTATCCTCTTAACGAAATTAATAATAATATTTAATAAACGCCAAAAATAGTTTATATCATCGTATTAAAATTAAAATGAAGAGCAAACAAAAATAAAACAAATAAAAAAGAAAAAAGAAAAGAAGAGAAGTGAAGCAGATGTTGGCCAATAATTAATTAGGTGGCTAAGATAGCGTAGATATTATTACTGTAAGAAAAAAAAAAAAAAAAAGAAGAGGAGAATAGAATAGAATATTGCGCCCTCACCACAAGTGTCCCTGCTCCTCTTTCCCTCTCGATCTGCTTCTCTTGCTTGACTATGGACGGTGGCGCTGCTGCTTCTCCAGCTCTGTTCCCGCTTCACCGCTGCAAAACCATTCACCTGGTTGGTAACTACTCACTCTCACTCTATTTTGAATGAATCCGCATTGTTTTCGGGAACTTGATTTGAGTGTTGATCCAGCCAGGTCAGGCATGCGCAGGGGATCCACAATGTCGAGGGAGACAAGAACTACAAGGCTTACATGAACCCTCATTACTTTGATGCTCACCTTACTCAGTTAGGCTGGCACCAGGTTTTCTGATTCCCCCAACTCACTCTCAAACTCACTCTCTTCTTCTTCTCACTTTAATAAATAATCTCCCTCCTTGCAGGTTGACAATTTGCGAAATCATGTTCACTCCTCCGGTCTCATAAACAAGATTGATCTTGTCATAGCTTCTCCTTTAATGAGGTATACATACCTCTCTGCACTAATTACTCCTTTTTTTGGATTCTGAGATGTTTATTGTGTATTTGTTTCTGATGTGTAAGTGATCAATGAATATAGTTTACTTTTAATTTGGAAGAGTCAAATTAGGACATATCATCATAGGTTTCACATGTATCTAGGGATTTTGTGCTTCAATTGGAGACTTAAATCTTATCTTCATACCACCAAAACTAGCTGGGATTTAGTGGATCTATCTATAGATTTCTTGGTTATATGGGAATAACTGAAACTTAAGGCCAAGGGACATTAGTATGCTATAAACTTATTTTGTTGTATACTTCATATGAATTGTTTATCCTACTTCTCAGTTGTCATCTTTCTGAATATATCTGGGATCACCTTTATTTAAGACATAGTTTATTTGTGTGAGTTACTTTGTAACTGCACTGAGGCAAAAGACAGCCGCATAATGCAACTTATGGTTTTAGGACTCTACAAACAGCTGTTGGAGTGTTTGGTGGTGAAGGCTACAGAGATAAAGCAGATGTGCTGCCTCTTATGGTGGCAAATGCAGGAGATTGCAATCGAGCTGCAATTTCAAGTCTAAATGCCCCGCCAATTGTTGCTGTTGAGCTCTGTCGTGAACATTTGGTATGCCATTCTACAGTCTGGTAATCTTCTTAACTGTTGGGCACCACATTCTTCTACAAGGGAAATTACATCACGTTACTACATGTTCTACAGTTGAGATGTTCAATCTCCAACTCAGCATGTGAGATATTTTTCTTTTTAATCATGGGAATAAAATCTTTTAACCCTCAAGGCAAATCCACCCTGGATTCAGGGTCTTAACTCTGGGTGCAGGGAGAATACTTCCTAATCAAGAAGTAATACAGGAATTCATATGCTGAGAATAGAAGATTGAGCAAGAATAATGCATATAAAAGTACATCTAGGCTATATCAATTACCAGTTCCCCCCCTGCATGTGTGTGTGTTAATCTTTTATGAGTAAATACATGTTAACGCATTTTCTACATTAGGGAGTGATATTAAAATTGTTGTAGGAGCCTTACAAATCTCTCCACATGTTTTCTCATGCAGGGAGTTCATCCTTGTGATAGAAGAAGAAGTGTTAGCGAGTATCAGTTTCTTTTTCCTGCTGTTGATTTTTCGCTGGCAAGTACATAGACTTCAAATACCTACAATGCTTATTTTCACTGAAGATGGCTGACGCCTTTATCTAAGCTGTAAAAGGGCTCGTCAAGATTTATCATAATCTGTTTGACTTATCTTTTCAGATAGACAGCGATGAAGATATTTTGTGGAAGGCCAATGTTAGAGAGACAAAGGAAGAACTTGCAGCTAGGGGGCTGAAGTTCATGAACTGGTATGCATTTCTTACCATAAAAAAACCTTAAATGCTGCTATTCCACACTAAAATCATATTTTAATGTATCAATTAGGTAATGAAGTTCTATTATGTCTCTTAGCAATTAATTTGCTTCAATATAATTTTCTGGATGTAGCTGAATGTGTTAAGCTTCTCAAAAGGCTGTCCTGGACCTCCCTTGTGACCTTCGAAATTTGGAAAATAAGATAGTTTGTGATTCTGCTTTGATATACTAGCAAACCATCCAACTAGTTATACGTAAGGAACATGGGAATTTCCATCAAATGTGAAAGATAAGTTAAACTGATAGGCTCTGTTTTTACTCTTAACTTCGTCACAGGTTATGGACACGAAATGAAAAGGAGATAGCAATTGTGACACATAGCGGATTCTTGTTTCATACTTTGAATGGATTAGGAAATGATTGCAACCCCTTGGTGAAGAAGGAAATATCCAAGCAGTAAGCTCCGATATACAATTTACAATTGCTTCTGTCATACAATATGAGTTACAATTGCTTCCTGAATGTATGCTTTTATTCGAAAGAAAGGAATTATTATCTGCTTTGTTATCATTAATAGACATGTATAGAGTGATTGCCATATTTGTGAATGACATGTAAGGTTCTATGTTATTATGTTGTAATCCGTTGGATGGGGCTCTATGATTTGTGATCAGTTTCCTACAACTTTTGTATTGAAATTAAAGTAAAAGGTTGACTTGTTTCACATTTCCTTGCAGCTTTGCCAATTGTGAGCTTCGCTCAATGATCATTGTCGATAAAAGGTGAGTCTGCAAATACAAGCTGACAGTAAAAATAGTTTCCTTTCATTTGTATCAGGATTAATTGATTTGTTTTCCTTCCAGTATGACAGGATCAACATCATCAACAACCAACTATCCAGGGAAGATACCTCCAGGGCTGGATCTCCCTAGTGATGTTGCGGGCGAGAACCTCCAGAAATAGGGTTTTTGGCTCTCTTGCTTATGTTGAATGTGTTTACTATCATCCAGAGAGACATTATCTCAAACATCATTATTAATCGAAGATTATGTGTCTTAGGAAATCTAACATGATTGTTTCAGATTTCACAAACTGCTGGTTCTGTCTTGAAAATATTATAGAATATTGTCTGTATAAAATTATTTTGTGGGACCTATATTCAAACCAAGTATTTCCTTGTAGGAAATCAGTTGCCCCCCAATAACAGTGACACACCATTTTTTCTTGATGGAAAATTTTAGGGGGAGAAAAGCTTGTCTCTCTTGTATGACAAACACAATGTTAGACTAAGTTTAGTTTGGGATTGAGCTGATCATTGTCAAAATCAAGGACTTTGTTAGTTAATTATTTTCTTTAATATTTAATTGCATATCTATCAGCAGTTTTGGATTCATAATATTTTACATCGGAGAGGCCAATATCTTTTGCCGGCATTATTACTGGGTTTTCTTTTTCTCCTTTTTGAGTCCGTATTCCAATTTGGTGGTACTGGAGAGGGAAGAGTGTAGATTCTTTGTTATGTTCTGTTCAAATTACTGAAAAATGTATTATGACTAAGTCAGTCAGCAATGTGAAATTAGAAGTTGAGTTTGAATTTCATGCATCAAGGATTGAAGATTGATGCAGCTCAACCACTCTGGGCCTGACACCATCTTTGTAGAGCCCATGATATACGATTGATCATATTTTGTTACGAGCCTAGGCCTAGAAACTTCCTATCTCATTGCATGTTGATTTTGAGGTTTACTCTGCAATACCAATACTCAAATAGTGAAAGGCAACGATTCTTTTCTGTGTGCTCTTCTTAGTTCTTACCTTTCAGTTTTCACTTATTAAATAAAATGGTTTCTTGGGAGCTGTTCTTGGTATGTAACTGTTGCCTATAAATTATACGGGAAAACCTTTTGGTCGTTGATTTTTCAGGAGCGACAAAAATGCAGTTCAAGAAGCATACGACAGGAAAGAGAGAATATTATCACATCATCATATGCCCCCCTTACATGTAGCAACATCCTTATTCTCGCTGTTATCCCTGAATCTTCACAAATTTCACATATTTAGAACTAATAAAATAATTAGCACTAACCATTGTGATTGTATGCAGACAGCAGAACTTACGTTAAAAAAACATAAACAAAAGAACCCCTTTTTTCTCTTTCATTTTGTATCTCTTTGTATAATACATAGAACACTTTTTGTCTTGTACATAACTAATGGCAGTTTCAAGGTCGCAAGGGAGCATCCTTGACCCATGTTAATAAACAAATTAAGGTCTATTTTGGTAATTCACGAGCAGTTTTATTCCTTTCTCCACGGGCATAACATGCTCAACAGTTGAACCTCATATTATAGTTTCTTCTATCTTTTGTTTTTTGGTGTCTTCATTTATGTTGCAAATGATTAATTATTTATTTAGGTTAAAGCTAAATAATTAGACTCTTCATGATTAGTTGTACAATGAAATTGTGTGAGTCAGTGCATTCATTTAATGATTTAATACAATTCTGCATAGTATTAGTTGACAAGTACATCGACTCTCTCTGCTTAATTTTGACTTAATTTAGTTGATCATAGTAGGTTGAGATTCCATAACTGGGCCAGGTTTATTTGATTAATGTCTCTGGTCATTTATTAATAATGGAAAATTAGTACCAACGAAGAGAGCTACGTGCGAATTCAGCTGTATAATAATTGTGGCAGACCAAAACAAAATTAACATAGCGTGCATCAGTTTCCAAGCTTTCAAAATGTACATAATGATCTAGGAAAAAGGATGAAAAAATATATACAAATAATAAGAGAAAAAACAAACAAAAAGAGAAAACTATATATTTCACAGTAAGTGTTTGCATCTCTCCATGAGACCATGATTCCTTCATTCATTTTGGTTGGATTCTTGTTATATAAACTGGTGTATTAATATGCATTAACATTTTTAGTAATAATTCAATTTTATATTATTAAACTGTATTTTTATAAAATTATTATTATTATTATTATTATTAGTGTTAAGTACGGGAATACTTAACGATTGTCCAAAGGACTTTCGAGTGTGAGGGACTAGACAAAGAGAACAAGATAGAAAGAATGTACCTTCCGAGGGACGAAGCACCCGGAAGAGTCCGAGAGCTATTGCCGAGAAAGAGGATTGATGTATGTGAAAAATAGCCCTACAGGTCCAAAATTAGGATTATGGAACTCTAGGTCAAATATGGGGGTATAGTTTAGAGAATACAGGGATGTTGCCTCCTGCTTATATAGTGCTAAGTTATGGAGATCCGTATGTGATCGTATCATATCTTACCAGATATGATTTGATTCCTACCTCTATGGACCTTATTGCTTATGGCCTTATTCAAGTGAATTGGGTCTTGAAGGTTAGTCCGTAACAATTATTATTATTATTATTATTATTATTATTATTATTATTATTATAGATTAATTAATCCAATAACTAAGTATTAACTCTCCGAAACTTGTGATGATTAATCAACTTAAGGCATTGAACATGCAGGCAACTTGGTTGTAATTAGTGTAGTTTCTACCCTTGTACTACTATTGATAATTATTATATGCTAAATAAAGTAACTAAGTAGGTAAAAGAAGAGTCGGCTAAGCTAATACTTAGTTTGAATAATGAGATGCCAACCTTACAAGGCACACAAACATCAATCAATATATAAAAATGAAAAGAGTTCAGCGAGTTCTCTGTCTGTATTAGCACACAAATAATTCAAGTGGGGATATGTATGACAATCACTTCCACACTTAAAAAACCTATTTCCTTATCCATTCTAGGTCTATATTATAACTTAGAAGAACTTTTTTTTTTTTTTTTGGAAGGGATGAATATGTTACCCAATAATTTTGATATTTTAAAAGATTAAACTATGTTTGTTGTCTTCTTCCTATGAAAAGGAGATACATGCATACACTGAATAATAGAGATGGTTTCACTTTCAAAAACAGTATCCAAATCAACCAAAATCTCATGTGTTGCACGAGCATGATCCACACAAGTTGCAGGGGGAGAGAGTGAGTAGTAGCCTTTCCTATCCCTGCTTGCCCTGTAATTGAAGGCAAGCTAAGGCAAGAGTCTAATCCCAGTCAACAACACACATAGCACTCTCTTACACTCTAAAGTCTTATCTAATATTCATCCCTTCTTTATCATAATCAATGGCATGAGCCATGAGGGTCCCTCATCCCGTAAAAAACTCCATTTTTTTCAAAGAGGCAATGCTATCATCACCACCAACAATACAGCTTCTCCCAAACCCATCCCTGCCACGCGTCCCAGTAACCGTATCATGCCCCAACCAAATTAATACACCATCACTCGCATATTCATCAATCATGAGCATAACCACGTCTAACCTAGGGTTCTAGTAAAAAAAAAAAAGAACAACACATTTCATAGTTCACTCAATCAATCGTGTATATATTTCGATGTTGCAAATTAAATTTATTCATTTAAATAAAAATAGTGGCTAACTAAAGTACATCCAATAGAGGCAAGTATCATTAAAAAAATAATTATTGATGTAATCATAAAATTTAATTACACTTTAAAAGTGTAACTTATGAGGTAACATTTCTTATATATACAATAACTTAGTAAATCATAAAATTTTACCATTCTAACGAAACTCACAATCATAAGCAAATTAATTCCCGCTTAATAAAGATGCATATAAGTTAATGAAATAAGTATAAGTACATGAATGAAATAAACAAACCCAAATAATTAATTCCAAAAAGTCTAAAAACAATTATATAAATTAAAAATAAACAAAAAGTCAAAAAATCTGCCCCTCAAACACACACAAGTACACAAGAGAGAGTGGCGGTGAGTTTTAGCATGAGGCTTCCTAAAATGAGCCTCAATGGGAGGCTTGTACTATCACACACGGTTTACTCTTTTTCTTGCAAATTTTCGTTTTATTCCACATAGAAATTATAATTGCACAGTTGGCTTGGTAAATTTTATTATTCACTAATTGTCTCTTTTTGGTCACCTTGTAAGATTGTCGGACTGGGCCATTTCCCCTTAAAGAAATTGGGCTTCATGTGTTTTACATGATTAACAAAACCGAAAATTGATTTCATTCTTTTTACATGATTAATAAGAAGGTTTTTTTTTTTTTTGTAAAAAAAAAATAAGAATTTTTTTTTGTAAAAAATAATAATAATGCTTTTTTAAATCATTGAATAGTTATTGTAAAAAACGTCATTCAGTAAGTTTTATTTTTTAATAGTCATTCAATAGTTGAAAAGTGTGCATAACAATTAGTGAACATGAATTAAACCATTTTACTCGTTAAGCATGCCAATTTTAATTGAAATAAGGGTTTTTTTTATATTTTTTATATTTCATTTTAAATGTTATGATTGGTTATATATTTTATAAAAATTTATGATTGATTATATATTTTATAACTTGTCACAACTTATTTAACTAAAAATTATTTTTGGTAGTTGAATAATTAACTATTTAACTTATTCCAATAACAACTACTCAATCTTATCCTGTCTATGGTGAAGCTTTTAATAAAAAAAATACGTTTTCTTAAAAAAAATTAGCAGATTTAATTAATTAAATTAAATTAAATTAAAGGTAATACTAAATGTACTATTGTACCCATATGTACATACTATTTAGTAACACGAAAAATGTAAATATTATCATAGAAAAATGTAAGTTTTTGTGCTAATATTTACTTTTTTGTATTACTAAATGGTGTGTACATGTATACAATGTTACATATAAATTTATTTTAAATTAAAAGCTATAAAGTGTCATTAAATACTAACATTCACATAAATATATTAAGAGACAAAAATTCTATATGTATTTTATTTTATTAGCAGTGTTGGTGTCATCATTGATTTCATCTAATTTTTTTTTTTAGATTCAATAAATAAATTTCAAATACTAGATTATTTTTTTCACTACATGAGTAAATATAAGCTTGAAATTCATTTTTTCAATATTAATATCTTTGGTGGCCTGAATCAAAGTTAAGGCTTCCTACAATAGATAAAATCGGCCTCAACACAATTTTTTGGAGTAAGACCCACATTAGTAAGCACGGACCGCACAAAAAGCTCCACATTCACAAGCCATTCATTCCATAAAGTGGTATTCCTATATCACTATATCAGACACCAAATGGGGTTAAAAAACAAATACTAAAATCACCGTTCAAGTCATTAGCAGGTCACAAGGTGATGTCACACAGTACTAACCGTATACACATGTCAAACAGCTGGGAATGACAACTAGGCTCATACTACGAGCCTCTCATTTTGGGAGCCTCGCCTCATACTAAAAGGCTGCTCTCTCTTTCTTTCTCTCTCTTTAAGCGAGTCAGTATCCTCCATTGAGGAGAAAGCTTAATTTTCAGAGACAAGAGAGTCTTCAATGGAGAATTATACATATCCACCCTACCCGGAATCCAGTGAGTCCTCGCCGCGCTCCAGGGAGGTCGACTTCGAGAATCCGCCCCCGTGGGACGAGCAGCAGCCACCGCCCACCAACTACAAGGCCAAGTTCATGTGCAGCTACGGCGGCAAGATCCAGCCCCGCACCCACGACAACCAGCTCTCCTACGTTGGCGGCGACACCAAGATCCTTGCCGTCGACCGCAACATCAAGTTCCCCGCCTTCC
>JASCZI010000011.1:92896-104389 GCA_036250425.1 Stylosanthes scabra
CAAGCTCGCCGCCCTCTGTGACTGCGCCTCGCCGGAGAATCTCACACTCAAGTATCAGCTCCCCGGTGAGGATCTCGACGCCCTTATCTCCGTCACCACCGACGATGACCTCGATCACATGATGCATGAGTATGATCGCCTCTTCCGTGCCTCCGCCAAACCCGCCAGGATGAGGCTCTTCCTCTTCACCGCTTCAACTACATCCGCTCCGCCTAGTTTCTCCACTGATCGCGATCGCTTCGTTGAGGCTCTCAACTCGGGTTCCGTCCCGGTTCAGCCCGACCCGGTCAAACCCCCTCCTGTTGTTCCTGCCAACGTTGATTTTCTCTTCGGGCTTGAGAAGGCAGCGCCTCCTCCCCCTCAGCCTGCGCCGCCTCTTGCCGCAGTCAAGTTCCACGATCCTGTCCCGGAGCCTGTGGCGCCGCCACCAGAGTACCAGACGCGCGGAGCTGTGAACGATCGCGTTATCGGATCGGATCCCAACGTGAACCCGATCGACGTTCAGAGACAGTTACAGCAAGAGCTGCAGCGGTTGCAGATCGCGGAGAGTGATCAGTCTATGTACCGTAGGAGAAGCGAGGATGGCTTCTCTGCAGGTTATGGCGTTGCTGGAGGCGGTGATTATTACATGCAGAAGATGCCTGAGAAGGTTCCCCTGTCGAATTCACCTGCTACTGTGCCGCACCCTGGAAATTACTGGCCGGAAAAGCAATTTTCAGGCGAAGGTTTCCCCACGGCGATTTCGACGGCTCCCGGAGGTGGAGACCAACAGTTTTACGTGGTTCCGGCGCCGGGGACGTTCTATCATACTCCGATGGTACGTCCGTCGGCGGCGCCGGTCACTCAAGGTTACTACGCTGTGCAACGTATGAGCTCTGATGGATACCGTGAGCAGCCAGTGTACGGCGGAGCGCCACCATCTAAAGCAGCGTTTTCGTCTGCGGGAGCGACAAATTTGGCACAGGGTTCAGCGGTTAAAGCTCCTGGTTATCCAGATGGATACGGAGTGGTTCGGCCAGGTGGAGTGCCGGATAATAATGCGTACGCGCAAGTTGCTTACGATAGTGGTAGTGGGAGACAGGTTTATTATACTGCACCGGGTGGTGTAATGCACGCACCTCAATATCAAGGGATTGCTCCACCGGTTAGTGGTGATGTAAGAACTGTTGCTGCGGGTTCGTTGGGCCAGGATGTTACCAAAGTTGTAAACAAGGCTTCCCAAGGTTCTGTGTGATTATATTCACATTCTCATTATATTAATTTTTAAATAATACGCTTAATATGTAATTTTCATCCGGTTTTGCTTTATATAACACGGCTATTGTTACCTTATATCATCATATTTCTTTCTTATGTGTCTGTTTCCCTCTTGACTGTAAGATCCTGAGGATGATGTTTAAACACAAAATTTGCAAATTTTGAATCCATCATCTTATTAATTAATAATTACCATTAACGGTGTGTGGATTTTTTTCTGAACTGGTTTTAGTGTTTTACACCTTTACCGTAACATAAAAATGGACCACCTACCTATTGGTGATTCCGAGAAGAAAATAAAATAGTATGTGCAAAAGCAGCAGAAAGTTGTCCTTATCTGCAAATTGAAAGCTTTGTCTTCATCTCAATTATCCACTCATCTTTCTATTCGGCACTCGAGTGTGCATCGAAAGGCAATGAAAACAAGGGAACAAAAATGTAACAATCATCCTTCAAATTAAGATAATTTTGGATCCCCCGAGATCCCAACTAATACCAGATTCTGACGAGTTTGATGCTCCCATCCAAAACTGTAATTTAAATTTTGTATTTACCTTATTTTGACACAAAATATAGGAACAGAAGATGGCAACAACCATTACAGCTGGAAGTCTAATAGAGGATGAAAATGCCATATATATATATTGCCCCCACCACGGCCACCAGGGCACCACCATCTTTCTAAATTCCAAGCTTTGAAATTAACTAGACTAACATTGTGGCTTGGCAAGAGTACACGACACCGTTTGATGACATACTTTGACACACCGAGGCTCCAATAATACATTTCCAACGAGCGTAGGGAGTTGTTATATTTTGACTTGCTCCTGCTATCAGTGGACCACTATCTCATATGATGCCTAATTAACAAATAATAAGTTATAAGTTCATGGGTAAAAATAACAATATTTCAATGGCAATTTGCAACTTGCAATCACATCAACTTTCATCTTCTTCTAAAATATCTTAAAAGATTGGTTATAATGTAATTTCACACTAATTTATGTCGTATAGTTTCGCGATATTTTGGCCATTGGTCGTTCCATACATAAGAAAATTAGTTAACACAAATTAGTCCGACCTGCTCATTATTAAAAAGATTAGTAATAATCAATCATCATTCATTTTTTTTTTTTGGTATTATCAATCATCATCCATCAATCACCAAATAATAGAGGCTTCTTTTCTTTTTTGTTCATAAAAGTAGAGGCCTAAAATTCATTTTTTTGGACTTTGAAGTCTTTTTAGGGACCTGAATAGGCTCTATTCATTACGTTGGGCCTAGTTAATGGCCAGACACCCAGTATGCTTCAGCATGTTGTCCGCTGTCCAAAAACAAAACATATGTTGTCCTATAGTCCACTTGTGCATGGAGCGATTGGAGCCTGCAGGGTTAGTGATTGTCTGATTGAAATTAATCTTTAAAACATTTATAAAGTAACAAGCTCCATTGTCCGAAAAAAAAAAAAAAAAAGTAACAAGCTCCCACATGGGTAATATCCATTAATGGTGCTTAACTTCAATAACTTTATATGTACGCCTGAAATTATGAAAGAACATGTTTGGAAAATAATAAAAATTGGTTCTAATTTTTTTATTTAGTCGTTCATTAATTATCATTAAAATAAGTTAATAAATTTAAATATTATAAATATATAATTATGGATATTATATATATATATAAAAATATGAATATTAAATGAAATAAGATAATTTTATGTTATTGTATTCCTAGGCTCACTCTCATAATAAATAATTACATTGTTATAATCCTTCGTAGATTTAGCAATGGAATTGACTAAATAATGAATAATTTATGTAAAATGTACAAATATTTTTACAAATCAAGTTCAATTAACTCTTTTTTTTGGTATGTATTATCATCTTATTCATTCTCTTTTTTCTTCTTTTTTAATTAACGCAAATAATTTTTATTGAGTTGAAACTTACTTGAATTTGGTTAATTTAAAAAAATTGTAATCTAATATTTTAAAAAAAAACTAAAGAAAGCTGAAAAATCTAATATTTTCCTCGTGCAGTGCCTTTGCATACATATATATGACTATGAGCAGTCCACTTCCTCTCTTGATAGATCACTCTTTTGATTAAAAATAAATTAAATAAGTTCAAGAAAACAAGAACTTTCTTGGACATAATTCACGTGCTAAATTGATTCGTTCAATTTCAAAATAACCAAATAAAAAGGTTTGTACGTATTATAATGAAGAATTAATCTATGTGTATCATTGTATACATTCGTACATATCATTTATTAACATAGATAAATATAAACATTAGCATAGAAAAATTTATATTTCTGTACTATATTTATATTTTTTCGTGTTGTTAAATGATGTGTAATGGTATATATAGTTTTATCGTATTATAAATTGGTAGTGTCGTCCCCTCTTAATTACACTTTCTTATCTTTTTTCTTAACTATCCTCAATATGTATTTTCTTATTTATCTGTTTATTAAACACAACAAGAGATAAAAGATCTTCAAGTTCATCACTCATGAAAGCTTTTTATGGTTTGCTAGAGGAAGATAAACCTCACTCTTACCTGGGATCCACTCCCTTCCACTTTAATGGTATAAATTTATTTTCATATCTGTTGGTATTTTATACTATTTAAGAAAACTAGCTTCCTTTTTTAAATGGTTCTTTTTGTTAATAGTTTAAAGGACTTAATTATTTTGTATCATAAAAAAACACATTTTATTAATATAATAATATAATTGTTTATTTTAATATATTAAATATATATATAAAATAAATAAGCATATTTTAATTAGCCAATATATATAATTCTAAAAATTATCAATTTTTTAAAGGATTATTTAAAATTTAAAAATAAATATTTATGATTCAGGGTTTAACAGATAAATCAAATAAAATTTAAAATACTTGATGATATTACCGAAAAAAACATAACTTTGTAGTTAGACTCTATATATGTTAAAAATATACATAAAAAATATTTTAATTAGTTTTAATAAAATACTTTTTATATTTAGTTTTCACAAAAATACGTTTATTACGAAAAATAGCATATTTAAAAATGAATACTCCCATAAAAATTGAACATATACATAGAATGAATTAGAAATAAGTAAGAAGCATGTAGGTTTCATTTTTTTTTTAAAACAAAAAAAATTAGCATCAAATAGCCTTAAATATGTATACCATATTTATGTATTTAAAATTTAGGTGAATATTCCCCTATTTAAATTAGTTCAGAGATAATTATTGTGATCCTCAAAGGAGGTAAGAGGTTTGAGGGGGCCAGCTATCTTTTCTTATCTTGGTAAAAAGAATCGTAACCACCTTGATTCGAGCTGTTTTGTTATCTTGCCCAGGTCAAATTCAAATAAATATCTGTAACCAATAGAGTATATAATTAACTCCCACTTAATACCAAACTACTATATACTCAAATTCGGGACTCAGCAGATTAGAGGAGGACAGCAGCCATGAACACAGATCCAGAAGTGGCAGCAAAGTCCAACAATGAAGAAGAAGAACAAGAGCTTTTTCCCATCGAGGAAGTCAGACTCACTGTCGCCAACACCGACGACCCGACCCAACCCGTATGGACCTTCCGTATGTGGTTCCTAGGGCTTATCTCCTGCTGCCTCCTCTCCTTCCTCAACCAGTTCTTCGCCTACAGGTCGGAGCCTCTCGTCATCACGCAGATCACCGTGCAGATCGCCACACTGCCGCTGGGACGGTTCATGGCCAGAATCCTCCCCACCAGAAAATTCGGGATAGGGTCAAAGAAGTTCTCGTTGAATCCGGGACCCTTCAACATGAAGGAGCACGTGCTGATTACCATATTCGCCAATGCCGGGTCCGCATTCGGGTCCGGGTCTCCGTACGCGGTGGGAATCGTGAACATTATAAAGGCGTTCTACGGAAGGTCGATCTCGTTCATGGTTGCATGGCTGCTGATCATCACCACTCAGGTGTTGGGATACGGGTGGGCGGGGTTGCTGAAGAAGTACGTCGTCGAACCAGCACATATGTGGTGGCCCGGTACTCTCGTCCAAGTCTCTCTTTTCCGGTACCTAGCTATCTGTTCTTTCTCATTCACCATTTTTCTATCAAAACCCTAATCTCCTCTACTGTTCACTGCTACTTGCTAGGGGCTTAGGGCTAGGGGTAGGTATTCGTAATTTTCATTAACACTCAAATTTGAATTTATTCAAATAACGTAACAATATAAATAAGTATACATTATATTGTGCGTCCCTAAAATTGGATTGGTGAATAATTGATTTAGTTTTTGAAATTAAATTGAAATCAGTTTTCAAATTTAAAATGATTATATTTTGAAATAGTGTGAAAGGAAGATTAGAACATTTATAGATACTAGATAATACTAATCTGTGACATATAATAAACATCTGCTATATTTGTTTGAAAAAACTGATACCTTATAATCATGTATTTGGATACTCACTTAGGAAGTCATAAAATGATATATTTGTTATTTTAACTTACAATCATATTTACCCGGAAGATTTTTCGGTCTCTTCGGAATTCTTGTTTAATCTGTTAAGTGAATCTCATTGTTAAATGTTTGTATTAAAGAACCTCAGTTTTTTTTTATTTAAAAAAAGAAACTATTAAAAAGCCTTAGTTGTAGACACCATAACAGCAATAACCTTTAATTTACTTAACTAATAGAAGGTTTATATATATAAATACTAAAACAATGAGTTAGTATATTCTTTTTTCTATTTTTTCTTGGATATTAGTTAATTAAATTCATTCTGTGTTTTTTTTTAAAAATAATTAATTAATGTATATATGCGAGTACTAGCCATTTGAATGTGGTGTGCTTAAGGTGTATGTGTCAGATGCTTACACGTGATTAAACTTTGGCAGAGCACTGCATGAGAAAGAAGAAGGGCGAAGAGTTTCAAGGGCAAAGTTCTTCTTCATAGCTCTACTCTGCAGCTTCACATGGTACGTGGTCCCTGGATACTTGTTCCAGACCCTCACAAGCATTTCATGGCTCTGCTGGGTCTTCTCCAAGTCAGTCACCGCTCAACAGTTAGGCTCAGGCATGAACGGTTTGGGCCTTGGATCCTTCACCCTTGATTGGACCGCCGTTGCTTCCTTCTTGTTCAGCCCTCTCGTCTCACCATTCTTCGCCATTGTCAACGTCTTTGTGGGCTATGCTGTAATCGTCTATGCTGTCATCCCCATTGCCTATTGGGGCCTCAACTTGTATGGTGCAAACAAGTTCCCCATTTTCTCCTCCGGCTTGTTCACAGCACAAGGCCAAGAATACGACATAACCTCCATTGTCAATAACAAATTTGAATTGGATGTTGAAAAGTATCACAAGACAGGTCCAATTCATCTTAGTGTCTTCTTTTCTCTTACCTACGGTTTTGGATTTGCCACCATTGCCGCCACCCTTACCCATGTCAGTTGCTTCTATGGAACCGAGATTATGGAGCGGTATCGTGCTTCCACCAAGGGCAAAGAAGATATCCACACCAAACTAATGAAGAAATACAAAGACATACCTTCTTGGTGGTTTTATGTGATGCTGGCTGTGACTTTTATGGCTTCTCTCTTACTATGCATCTTTGCCAAAAAACAGGTTCAGATGCCCTGGTGGGGACTTGTGTTTGCCTCTGCCTTGGCCTTTGCTTTTACTCTCCCAATCAGCATCATTACTGCCACCACAAACCAGGTTCAAATCTCTTAATTAACCTTTCTTCTTCTCTTAATTGTTTTTGTAAAGGCATAATAATGAATTTACTTTTGGGGGCATTTTTAGACACCCGGGTTGAATATCATTACTGAGTATATCTTTGGACTCATTTACCCCGGAAGACCAATAGCAAATGTGTGCTTCAAAACCTACGGTTACATGAGCATGGCTCAAGCAGTCTCCTTCCTTAGTGATTTCAAGCTTGGCCACTACATGAAAATCCCTCCAAGATCCATGTTCTTAGTTCAGGTATACATACACTATTTTTCTACATTTTTTTTGTACATTATCTATGTAAGTTAATGCGTTTGTTGATTCATTCACTTGTGAAAACCCGGTACAGTTCATTGGAACAGTTCTTGCTGGAACAATCAACATTGGTGTGGCATGGTGGTTGCTAAATTCTGTTGAGAACATATGCCACAGAGATCTGCTTCCCAAAGACAGTCCCTGGACATGTCCCAGTGACCGGGTTTTCTTCGATGCATCAGTTATTTGGGGTCTAGTTGGACCTAAGAGGATATTCGGTTCCAAAGCAGAGTACTTTGCAATGAATTGGTTCTTCCTTGGTGGTGCAATTGGCCCCATAATAGTTTGGTTACTCCACAAGGCATTCCCGAAGCAGGCATGGATTCCGCTAATCAACCTGCCAGTTCTCCTTGGGGCAACGGGGAATATGCCACCGGCCACCCCGGTGAACTACAACGCGTGGATTTTGGTTGGAACGGTGTTCAACTTCTTTGTGTTCCGTTACAGGAAGAAGTGGTGGCAGAGGTACAACTATGTTCTATCAGCAGCGCTTGATGCCGGGGTTGCCTTTATGACTGTGCTGCTTTACTTTACTCTGAACATGGAGGGTAGGACACTGAATTGGTGGGGAACTGCTGGGGAGCATTGTGACTTGGCCACCTGTCCCACTGCTAAGGGCATAGCCGTTGATGGTTGCCCTGTCTTTTAATTTCATCACTCAAACAAAGCAAAGCACCCTACCTCTCTATTATTATTACTTTCCATTATTTCAATTTCAAGTTTATTATTTCGAACCTGGTTTTTAGTTAGCATTTAAGTTGTGTATAGCTTCTATTGTTTTTCTGTCTGTGTTTCTAGTGCAATTAAATTATGGATTATGTGGAATGTGGAACTGTGATCTTGTTATGTTGTTGTGTGGCTCTAATATGATTGCGGATACAACTAAAAATGTATTTATTAAAAAAATAGTTGATGGTTAGAAAGCTGTAAATTGGCAAGATATGAGGGGCGGGGGCGGAGGAAACAATAGCAAAAGCTATGTATTCATCTCAAACTCATCATCCGGAATCTTTGAACAATGTATTATTGGGTTATTGCCGTCAAATAAAAAATGTGTAATATTTAAAATATAAAAAGTATAAGAATGAATGGTTGCAACAATTATACTTGAGTAAAGAGAAGATGGGAAACGCAGTGGAGAATGCAGAGGAAGAAATGTCAAGAGTTATGGAGAAAGGAAAAGAGGAAGGAGTAGGAGAAGAAGAAGAGGTGTCTCCAATTGAGGAAGTGAGACTGACGGTTACCAACACGGATGATCCAAATCAACCGGTGTGGACCTTCAGAATGTGGTCCCTAGGGCTGTTTTCTTGTTGCCTCCTATCATTCCTGAACCAGTTCTTTGCTTACCGGACGGAGCCGCTGGTCATTTCTCAGATCACGGTCCAAGTGGCCACCCTCCCCATCGGTCAATTAATGGCCGCAGTTCTCCCCGAGACGAAGTTCGGGATTGGGTCAAGGAAGTTCTCCTTAAACCCGGGACCATTCAACATGAAGGAGCATGTGCTCATCACCATATTTGCCAACGCTGGCAGCGCCTTCGGCTCTGGGTCACCCTATGCCGTGGGAATTGTGACCATCATCAAAGCATTTTATGAGAGGAAGATCTCTTTCTTTGCTTCATGGCTTCTCATCATCTCCACCCAGGCACCACCTCCACCTCCACCTCCACCTCCACCTTACTACTACTCTATAAAACTTTTTGCTTTCACTTTCTTACTTATTTATTTATTTTTATTTATGGAAATAACATAGTTACGAGTCCAAAATTTTGCTGCTCTCTTTTCCATGCATGGCCTCTTTGATTTCTCATCACCTTTATTTTTAAACTTCGTCCAATCACTTACTCTATTATTGTATGTCTACTCTTTTTTTTCTTTTTTCTTTCCTTTTTTGAAATTTTATTTTCCTCATTCTTGAGTGAATGGAATGTGGTAGTTAACTCAGAAAACTTGGTTTTAGTTACCGTAGCAAGGGATTTTGAAGTTTGTCCGTTCTTTTGGCGCTCAAGCTAAGAAAAATATAATAGATAGAAAATTTATTATTAGCATCTGGAGAAATTATATTTGCATTATTTTTTATATACTCTCACTTCTTATAAGTTATTTTTTAATTCTAAAAATGAAAAATATAAAAAAAAAATACATATATATATACAGAAAGATAATACATATAACAAGGCAGTAGCTAGACAAGTAAGACTTACTGGCATGTTTGGCAATCGGCACATAAATACAAATTTGTTTCCTAGTTCAATCCGGATACTTTTTATTAGAAAGGTTCCTACATGCATGTTTCTTTTAACACAAACTCTAATTAATTTTAATTTTTGTCATAATTAATTAATTAAAGAGAGATAACAAATTGGTGCAGGTGTTAGGATATGGTTGGGCAGGGTTGCTAAGGAAATACGTAGTAGAGCCAGCTCAAATGTGGTGGCCTAGCACCCTCGTCCAGGTTTCTCTTTTCCGGTACATCTTTCTATTATCCTATTCTTATTCATTGCATTGCTTGCTATAATGCATGGTATGCATAATAATAATGTAATTGATGTAACTCATCATGCAGAGCTTTACATGAGAAAGACGATGAGCGCAGTTTTTCAAGGGCAAAGTTCTTCTTTATAGCAATGGTGTGCAGCTTTGCTTGGTACATTGTCCCTGGATACTTCTTCTCCACACTCTCAAGCATTTCATGGATATGTTGGGCATTCCCCAAGTCAATCACCGCCCAGCAGATTGGCTCTGGCATGAACGGCTTAGGACTTGGTGCCTTCACTCTTGACTGGACTGTCATCGCTTCTTTCTTGTACAGTCCTCTCATCTCCCCCTTCTTCGCCATTGTCAACGTCTTTGTTGGATACACACTCATTGTCTACGTTGTCATCCCTATTGCTTACTGGGCCTTCAATGTCTACAATGCCCACAACTTCCCTATCTTCTCCTCTCACTTGTTCACCACTCAAGGCCAACCATATGACATACGTTCTATTGTTAATGACAAGTTTGAGATTGATTATGACAAGTATTACAAGCAGGGTCCTATACAATTAAGTGTCTTTTTTTCTCTTACTTATGGATTTGGATTTGCCACCATAGCCGCCACCCTTACCCATGTTGTTTGCTTCTATGGAAGGTACGTATAGCAGCTATCATTTCTTATGTGTTACAAATTATTCCCCTCCAGATAAATAATGTTATTCACACACCTTTTTAGTAGACATTAGCATTACACCTCTATAAGATATCTACTAAAGGGTATATGAATAGCGAAACTATTATATTATTATGTTCATATGTTGTACTATTGTATCTGTTAGGGAGATTATGGAGCGATATCGTGCTTCTTCCAAGGGCAAAGAAGATATCCACACAAAACTGATGAAAAAATACCCAGACATACCTTCCTGGTGGTTCTACCTGTTGCTGGCTGTGACTCTACTGGCTTCTCTCTTACTATGCATCAAAGGGAAAGAGCAGGTTCAGATGCCATGGTGGGGACTTGTATTTGCTTCTGCCTTGGCCTTTATTTTTACTCTCCCAATCAGCATCATCACTGCCACCACAAACCAGGTAATAATCTATTTCCATGCATCCTTCTTATTATAACAAACACATACAAACTTGTTAAACTTGTTACATGTTCTACTCTCTACAGACACCAGGGTTGAATATAATTACTGAGTATATATTTGGACTTATTTACACCGGAAGACCAATTGCAAATGTGTGCTTCAAAACCTATGGCTATATCAGCATGGCTCAGGCTGTCTCTTTCCTTGCTGATTTCAAGCTTGGCCACTACATGAAAATCCCTCCTAGATCCATGTTCTTAGTTCAGGTATTTAATTATATTCTTTACTCTGCATTTTCCTCTGTAGTAACTAATCTTATACACTACTTCACTTGCATTGTCAAAACATGTATACATAGTTCATTGGTACAATTCTTGCTGGAACCATCAACATTGGTGTAGCATGGTGGTTACTAACTTCAGTGAACGATATATGTCATCCTGAAAAGCTTCCCCTTGGAAGTCCATGGACATGTCCCGGTGACCGTGTTTTCTTCGACGCATCGGTTATCTGGGGTTTAGTTGGACCTAAGAAGATCTTTGGTTCCAAATCAAACTACCATGCACTGAATTGGTTTTTCTTTGGAGGTGCAATGGGCCCTATAGTTCTTTGGCTGTTGTATA
>JASCZI010000011.1:104399-122994 GCA_036250425.1 Stylosanthes scabra
TTGTTCCCCAAATTTTCATGGATTCCCTTGATTAACCTTCCTGTCCTCCTGGGAGCAACAGCGGTGATGCCACCAGCAACAGCAGTGAACTTCAATGCATGGATAGTTATTGGAACAATCTTCAACTATTACATATTTCGGTACAGAAAGAAATGGTGGCAGAGATACAACTATGTCCTGTCTGCAGCACTTGATGCAGGAGTTGCCTTCATGGCTGTGCTGCTTTACTTTGCATTAGGCCTGGAAAACACGGGCATTTCTTGGTGGGGAACACAAGGTGAGCATTGTCCTCTCGCAACTTGCCCAACAGCTAAGGGCATAGTGCCTGATGAGGATTTTTGCCCTCTGCACTGATCACCATTGTAAGCATGTTTTGAGCTCAGAATATTTATTGCGTGCTATCTAAGTAAGAACAAAATTTTGAAGACATGACAAAGAGTTGAACATTATCTAGTTCAGATGTTAAATTGTTCTATTATTACAAATGAAACAATTCATGAATAAAAGGTGGTGGTCAATTCAAATTCCAAGTAAATTAAAATCTGCACTGCTATGTTGGATACTGGAAAAGTTAAATTGTGTATGTGGACGGACAACTCCGTCTTGGTGTAAACTTTCAAATAAATTATAAGTGTCAATAATGAATAAGTGATGATTTGCATATGTTATAACTTTTACTGCATCTATATCAACAAACAACCATGCATAATCCAGGCATAAAATAACATGTAACAAATTAACATATTCCATATGCTAATAAGTGGAGGGACAGATAAACGAATCCAACATTCTTGAAATAAAAGTTGCAGCAGGAGTAAGATTAAATACTTGTCCAAAGACTCTTAATCACAGAGACTTCAGTCAAAAAATATAGACAATTAGTAGCTAAAAACTTCGGGTGAGGGAAGAAACAAGAGTAGATGCAGTGTAAATCTCAAACGCATCAAGAATGTTTATCTTTTCAATCTGAATCTTAAACTTCCTCATCTGTGTTCTTCAAGCCAACCGGATCAGTGATGAGTAATAGTGTATGTGTATCACTGTGTAAGAGAAATGAACACAGATGACATAGCAGACATCAAATGATGGTGAAAGTGAAAGGTGGTGGCAGTAGTTTATTGGCAATGAAGGTGAGGATAAGGAAAGATTTTGACAATGATGGTAGTTGTTCTGGTTCAAGTGAGGGGTTAGTTCCACGTCTTTGAGAGCAAGGAGAAGCGAGGAGTTTATAAGATGAGAGATCCACTAACTTGACACCTTAAGGTTTTGAGTTGGATGTAGTGTCTTCTCATCTTGTGTTTTCTCACTTGGTTCCTCCCTAAAGTCTCTCCCCACGGTAGCCCAACAAGTGGTATCAGAACCGATGGTTGATCAGTCTGATTTTAAGGAGTATTTATGAGAAACATCTCAACAATAGTGAGGGATATATCATTTGAGTTACAGTTCATTGGCTCAAAAATTTCTTACTTTAGACTTTGATAATAAATTTTTATAACGATGTTAGATAATTAATAAATAATTCAGTGATATATTAATTAAATATTTTATTTTAATTTTTTAGATTTTAAATATACTTTTTTAAAAAAATATAAAATTGATGGTTATAATTTGTGTACTACTAATAAAGGGGTTTTTCTGATATATTATATCATTTCTAACATGCTGTGCTTTTTAATTTGTTCTCTAATATGAGAAATTATTCTTGAACATACAATAAAATGCTCAAGTAAAAAAACTAACTGATAGAAAAGAGATTGACATAAATATTTGTAATGATAAAATAGACATAGTTATAAGAAGAAAAAAAAAGAAATTAATAATATTTTTTACTAATGTTATTTTCGTTACGTGTTTTAAAAGAAAAATTATATTGTCGATAGGAAAATATAAATATTAAATAGCGGTAAATAATATAAGCAGTGCAATGACAACGAATGTCACATTTCAAGAGATAAGATAGTACGCCTATCAAAAAAAGTCAAAAGAGATAGTAAGTGGTGGTTATATAACTACGGAATTTTCAATTAATGGTACCCACTATCTCTTCATCATTATGTCAGTTATTTATTTGAGTTCCCACTAGGCCACTACATACCCACATGCTGACCATTCTATAGAGCTAATTATTTCTTGAAAAAGTAATTTGTATTTAAAAAAGAAAAGTTGTAGATACTATTATTAAAATTACTTATAAAATAATAAAACTAATTTTATACTAGTAAAAGATAAGTTTTACTTATAAAATACCTAAAACTTAAATTTTTGTTAACTCTGTTAAAAATTTATCTAAAATTTCAAATTACTCTTATCTTTATTTCTATAATCTTCATCATCTCAAGCTACCACCACCTCTATCTTTTGCCATTACCTTATTGCTTGTACTATAAAGTTCAGCACTGAATCACTGAAGTCATACAGGCATGGATATACATGCGTTCTCACATGTCTAAAGGGTCCTAAGTTGTTGCGCCAAACGAGCTGATAATCCTTAATTATATGTCATACTACGGATTAATTTTAAGCATTTACATTGGGGCTGATGAAATTGTTTTCTTACGTTTTAGTATTTTAATTTACTTCACAAAGATCCACAAACCGTTTTCGGACGACTAACAAAAGGTTTTCAACATCGGTTTGAGCAAGATTAACTTTTCTTGTTTACGCTTCTTTTAAAACATTTTCTCTAACAAGCGATTAGAATTTGCAAAGGTTGAGGTTGTAGAAATAATAATAATAATGAACTACTCATTTTAAAATATTTTCACTCAATTTAATGATTGGATATTTGGATATGATAATTAATATCTAATTACTAGTTAATACATTGGCAATTATATTTTTTAAAAAAATTGTTTTTGAGAGATGTGAAACTTATAAAATTATTATTCTAAAATAATAAAGAAATAAATATAAAATGTAAATAATTGGTAATATTATAATCGATAATCAATAAATATATTATTTTTATAATTTTTTTCACACGATATTACTTAGCCTCATACGTGAAAGATTAATTCAAATTAAGAATTTGATAGCTAGATTGGTTATTTTAAAATAATTAAGGTCAAACAAAATTGTTGGACAACTATAGATTATCCAATCAGCAAATTTTTGGTGAACAGGAATGAAGCATGCATGGAGGATAATAATATTCCTCCTTATTTTAATGGAGTTCAGAGTTCTTATATAGATAGATATCCATGAAATTCTTACACCACTATAGAATTATGTTAAGTTCTTCGCCACACTTTTAGAGATCAAACCCTAAAACAACATAGCAGATGATCAATCCTTTTTGGTTGAATAGTGGCCTGGCCTGGTTCCAAGCAGGGGTGAGCATGAGTATGATGGGTTCTTTCCCCTCCTACTCTATGCATTATTGTACAGTGATGACTGACGACTTGAGTAGAACAAGATCCCAATAATGGTGGGGCGGATGGAGTTGGGATCTTCTCAGAAATTGTTACAGAAACTGTAATTTGAGTTTCATTGCTTTGTCTGAGTGTCCGCTACTACTCTGGAGGTGGCGGCTTAGTTGTAGATTTGTAGATGCAGCAGGAGGAGCTACATACCCATAGCTTATAGTGCATGGAGGATTCAATGATGATGTTGCATTGTTTTCTTCATCATTCCTATGCCGCGGCATCGATGATCCAACAACCTAATCAATTAAGTTATATGTAGCTTTAGCTACGGATTGGAGATGAAAACATGAAGCCCTTTTTTGTATAGCTTCTTATTAAACAACCAAATTAATTAGAATATATGTAATGCAGGGTGAAGCCTCCTTGGCCCCTCAGAGATTGAAGCTTTGTATTAAAATGAGCCTTGAAATATTAATTGTACTACTTTAGCCCTTAAAATTAAATTTTGGGCACCGCATTAGTCCCTTAATTAATTTTCGACAATGAGTAAGGTCCATAATGATGATTTGGCACAACCATTATCACTAAAATTAATAAAACAACACCAGTTTCTTTTAATAATTCTATTTGTATACTAAAATCAGTCACTAAAATCAGTTATATGAATATATGTATAATTTTATTATTTTTAATGAGTATTTTATATTTTAATATATATTATGAAAACTAATTTTAACGTACAAATAACATAACTCATTTCATAACTGGAGTCTAATGAATCATAAACAATGTGTATTTATCAAAATGAGATATTAAAATAGCTAAAAAAATTTAACACATATTGATCAATGTTTTTATGATTCATTAGAAAAAAATATGTTGTTTTATTAATCATAGTAGTATTGACGGTGCCAAATCATCATTTTGGTATTGATTTATTTTCGCAAATTGGTCCTGGAGCTACTGTAATGATTAGAGTTCAATCTCAAAGACCAAAGTATATAGTATAATTACAACCTTAGGAGTCATTTTGGTAAAGAGTCCTAATCTCAGCTCATTTTGAGGTCTTACTCATGTAATGTATGTGCCTTAGGTACCTTTCGCATTTCTTCATTCTCCCTGCGGAGGAAGTTCATCTTTATCTCTAGTTCTGCATATTCCTTCTCCATGTTTTTATCCTACAACATAATTAATACAATCAGCGGAGATTATGTTATGTCTTAATACTTATTATTAATACCCTTTGATTGGTATTAGAAATAGATAGAAGAATCATGGATGTCTGATTTCCAGAACCTTTTGGTGAAGCTGGTTGATCTCTTGAGTAAAACGGTCTTCCTGCATGAGAGGGAGGTGAAATTGTGAAAGAATATTTAAATTTGATGAGTTGGAAGCATTATTATTATTATGCTATATATATAAGTACCTTTTTCTTGCGAACACCCTTTAGACTCATCTCAAGTTGGTTTTCCAGATCTTGTAACTCTTTGATGGACAAACCAGAAAGATCTTTACCCATTGAATGCCTACATTCATCCATCCATCACCATAAGAATTTAGCAGCTATATATGAACTGTTGATTGGTAATTAAAATGTTATTACCTATGGGTTTCCTGCAAGTACTCAAGTTGCTGCCTCAAGGTTGCTACTTCTCGCTCCCAAAACTAGCAAATACAACACAAATAATAATATCATTATTCATCATCAGAAGATGTATATATGCTATACTGTATTACTAATTGAAACAATAGTCAGGACGGAAGCAAATAAGTTCAAATCTAACTTTTAGATGGCGGAGCATGCATGACGCAACTTAACTTGTTGGTGCTTTTAAACCAAATTAAATGTTGTTGGCTAAAATAGGGGCTAGTTGTGCGCCTGATTTTGTTAACAAATTGCTGTTGGGGAACTAATAATACACTAACCTGATTCTTTATCTTCCCAGAGTGGAATTCCCCTTAAAATGGTCAACTTTAGTTTCAGTTAAATTGATGAGAGGAGCAATTGCATGGTTGAAGCTAAGGAAGATGAAGGTTTCGCTTCTCAAATACCTTCAGCTTCCCATCATCATCAGCTGACAATAATTCCTCATAAATTCAACCTCAACTTACCAACAAAATAATAATAATAGTAATAAAAAAAACTTCTTATGGAATCACTCAGTAGCTGCACAAAAAACTTGGAGAATTTTTTATTTTTTTAAAAAAATTAATCTCTTTTGATAAAAATTCTGTGTTTGAAAGCTAAGTAAAGAACAAGAAAGCTTTATCTAATTAAACATACATATAGCCTGCTGAAATTATTTAATCCGTGAATGGCCAATAATAAGTGTGTATTTTGGAAAAGAATTGGGTCAAATATACTTCAATAGTTATTCTATGTTATTTACGCAATTGACGATATGGATAGGGAATTCGATCGATTTAATTAGTTTATGTATTAATAATGTATTTATTGATTTAGAAAAAAATTAAGGAGCTTAACATATTATGATCAACAAAGAGTCAATATGAGTTATCGATGATAATTCATATAAATTTTGAACAATAACTTAATCATTAATATATGAATTACGGATGCATATAAAATTTGAATGATAATTTAATTATTGGCTTTCTAATGAGCTCGTTAATGTTGATTCCATAGTATTATTAATTGACTTAATAGTAGATAAAAAGATAATTGTGGGGAAAGGTTACATGACCTATGTTACCTTAACTTCTGAAGCACGATCCATTAGCTGATTACGGTCCTCTTCTTTTACCATGTTATAGCGCTCCGTTATAGCTTTCATGCTGTACATATAAATATTCACATGTTAACCAATAACATCGAAATTAAATATCAAAATTAATTATCAATATAAAATATATTAAAAATGAATTAAATAATACCTATTTTGAATTGAGTATATAAACAGTATTTTTAAAACATTTAAAAAAAGAACACTAGTTATTTTTCACTTAAGGAGACACGAGTTTTAAGAAAAAAATTACACAATAATGTTATCCATATACTGATACAAATGCATATCCATTACTTTAACTGACGGAGAATAATAACTACTCAACTTTAAAAACGGATAGCATAATTTAGAATATGATATTTTTAAAAAAGAATTTATTTAAAATTAATACATTGCATTAGAATTGATTGATCGTATCATCTTCAACAAATTAAGTTATATATATAATTACTTTTTTAAAAATTTTTAATTTAAATAAAATATAAATTAAATTAAGATTAAACATTGAAATCACAAATTTTATTTAGGTCGCAAATCATGTATAGTCTTAAAAATACTTATGTGATATTTTGTGAACTCAAATAAAATTAAAATCAATATTAATATTAGAGATGCTTTTATATTAAAATACTTTTAAGAAAAAATCAAAAAGTAAATCTCAGATTAAACAAAGCTACACTTTATGTTAAATACAACTCTTTTCTAATTAACCATCTAAAACGAAATTTTAGTACATATGTAGTCATAGATGCTACTTCCTTTCTTTTAAATTAATCAGTATACATTTTTTATTTCTATAGTTGTAATTTTCACTAATATTCTATCTCCAGTAAATGTTTGAAAAATATAATAAATATAAATTAATTAATGATTTATTGAAATTTAAAAAAATAATTAATTTAATCAACAAATAACTACAAAAACAATTATAATGTTCTTTTATGGCTACACTCGTACCAAGAAAACAAAATATTACAATTACCATTGGGGTCGCATGCTATACTATGGTACGGTCTTGATAACCATTTTTTTTTAAAAGTAAAAAATAACGGTTAGAATAAGGGAGATAAAATTTGCGAGCTGCGACTGTCAGTAAATCGTTTACAGTATACACTATACATGATTTACGGTGCAAGTTTTTGTTATTAAGTCAATTAGAAGTATAGTAATAAATAAGCTGAATTTATTATAGTAATAATTATTAGGCTTGTATTATATATATATGTTCCATATACATAGTACATATACTAGCACAGCTATATCAAATCAAAGCTTAGTTTTACGGCAAATATCAGATTATATAGATTGATTACCCTCACTAGATGAGATGTTGTTCTATAATGAGAAAGTTATTAATTAGAACTTAGAAGTATATATAGAAGTATAGCATCCACGATTATTGATCATCATAGCCTTGTTGAGCTAGCTAGGATAGCAGAAGAGTTTTGTCCCCAAGAATTGAAGTGATTAATTAATTAAGCTAAGAGAGTAGAAAACGAAATAAAGAAGCAATAATATTGATGGATGTTACTATTAATTAAGTAAGTAACCTGGTGCTGGAAAATTCATAGAGTTTTCCGGTGCAGGAGAAAACAATCAAAGCAATTTGAGCATCGCAGAGAATAGAGAGCTCTTTAGCTTTCTTCATCAAACCGGTTCTTCTCTTTGAGAATGTCACCTGCCTGTTTGTTGTATTGTCTATCCTTCGAATCGCAATCTTGCCTCTTCCCATCTCTTAATTAAAGTCAAACCCTAAGGGGCTTCCTTCGCACACTTGATAGTTTTGCTCTCTCCGTATGACTCCAACTGCCAGATCAGTCAACAAATTAAACTCCATCATATTGTTTGAATCAACACATAAACGCACAATAATGCTAGCTAATAAGAAGCTTTAATAAATATTATTCCCATGAAAAACATAATAAGCTAATAAAACTGGAAGAGAAAGTTAGAAGGAAAACGAACATGATAGTAATAATAAGAGTAGAGATTAGATTAGAGATACTGACAGAAAGAGGGGAAGTTTGGGGGGTGCAAGCTGAGAGAAGGGGAAAGGAAGAGAGAAGAAGAGAAGGTGGTAGGAGAGGAATAGAATACCACCAAAATGTGAAAAGCGGTTTTTGAAGGGAGGTTAGGGTGAGTGTGAATGTGGGGACCAGAGTGGGGGAGAGGAGTTGCGTTTGTTTAGATTCCCAATTCCCAAATCGAAAAGGCAGTGAGGGAGAATCACGAAGGGGGGGCGCTCAGGGCTGAGGCAGTTGTACGGGCCACGTGTCGCTCAGGGACGGCGCGCGTCTACTTCATCCTCGCAGTGCTTGCTATTTGGGATTGTCGTCCTATAATCCTGGTAAAATCTATATTTTAAAGCTCCTCTCAGGCCTCACCTATGCAATTGCTGACAACTGGACGTACAAAACTGCGGGCGCTTTCCTATTTCTTCCCAACAATAACAAATTAACAATTCATTATTTTCCTATTTTTGTTTTTTTTTATTCCACACTATATTTTAACAATATTATAAAAAAATCTCACTGTTTCCACATTCTTTAGCTATACAATAAATTGATACTCGCACAATAATTGTCTGTTTGGTAATTGCATTTTATCTTTTTTATATTAAAATATATAATTAATTAATAATAATTTTATTTTTATATAGTATAAAAATGATATCTACTAAAAAAATAGGTTGTGTGAATAAATATTATTCAAAAAATATTATTTCTAGTTGTGGTTGGAAATTAGGAAATCACACTTAACTCATTTTTAATGAATCATTTTTTTTATTGATATATAATCGAATCAAATAATAAAATATAAATTAAAAATAAAGTTGTGCTCATTATTTATCATATTTGCCTCACATAAATTAGGATAAAATTAAATTTAACCTTTTAAAAAAAATTATCATGTATAATTTTTTTTTTTGTGGTTATATAGTTATGTATACCCTTTTAGGGTAAATCCATATAAATTAATGAAGGTGAATACTAAGGTGCAGACATGCAGTTGACTTCACATGAAATTGCTTATCAATAATAATATTGAATGATTTGATATATTTAATTAAATTATTATTTAATAATTATAAAATATCAACTCCATATAAAATTAATATAAAATTAACTGCATGTGAATTTTCACTCTTAATGAATACTTTGAATAGTGTTTCCTGAAATAATATATACCAGTTGAGAATGAATGGGTGAAAAGTGGGAATACTCCCTCACACTGTCACACTCACATGCTCCAAGCTAAGGTGTGCTTATTCCTAAAATCGGATAGCATCTTCAAGCTAATTGTTTAAATCTAAGAAAGACCTGAATTAGGAATCAAATCAAATCTTATCAATTACTAAACAACATCATCTCACATGAGTGGCCGGGTTGGCTGCTTCTCATGAGACTTAGGCAGGCTTGGTTTGGTAATGCTGTCACTCTCAAAAAGTAGCTGAGCTCTTTGTACTCTCAAAAAGCGGTTGATGGAGAGTCACAAGATAACCGTTTGGTAAAATAACTCAAAATTGCTCTCAATAAGCAGAAGTCACACATATTGCGTTTGGTAAATCTATTTGACAGTTGTTCTCAAAGTAATAAATTACCACAACGACCTTTTTATTAGTATGTGATGCATTAATATAAAATTAAATATAATTAATTGAGGATAAAATTAGATTTTTATTAAAATAGAAGGTTAATTTGTTATTTTGCTTTTGAGGAGCCAGAGCCAGCTTTGAAAAGCTACTCTTGCGGGCTCTCAAAGCACCCTCGACTCTCCGGGAGCAAAAGCTCCTTGACTTTTTGAGTTACCAAACGCAAAGAGATGGTTTATGCTTTTTTGAGAGCATGAGCACTTGATCGAAAAGCTTTACCAAACCCATCCTTATTAGAATCATTATCACCTCTTTTACTAATACATTTTTTTCTTTTTTTTAAGACTTTATTTAACTTAGTTATGCTAGATGCGCGCCATGAATTTAAAGGTTGTGCTATTTATAGAGATTGATTTTTTTAATAAAAATATGTTAGGAAAAAAATTTAAACTCAAAATTTTTAGTAGGAAAATAAAAGAGACAAACGACATTGAGCTATAATTTATTATTAGCAGCCAAAAATTAGGTTGAGAATTGTGAAGCTTTAGAAATGATTATGATAGTAGTTTGACCCAAGTCGCTGAAGAAGTATATCCAACGGTGAAAAATGGCGTTGGCAGTTCGCACGCGCTTCATCGAGGTGCGTGGTTGCAGTCGGGAACATTATAGTTTAAGTTTTACCAACTTCAAAGTGAGGAGCCTTGGAGGTTTCAATAGGATCACTACTCTCATGCTATTATTTGTCATTTTCTGAAATAATTAATACTATACTAATTACTAATAATTAGTACTCCTATATGTAAGCCAAAGAAAAGATGTATATGCATATGAAAACTTGCTAACACCACGTCTAATAATAATAAAGACCAATTAAAGTAGTTATTCCAGGTGTTCCCACTAAACAAGTAATAGTGTACTCCTTTTTATATTTGGATTATGTCCACAACTCGTTTTCTAATTTGGAACCTTTATATGTGATTTAATCGCTCTCTAGTGAGCCCACATGATCATACAGGTCTCATGTCCAGTGAATTGATGATATTTAAATTTTGTCACCTTAATCATTTGCCTCTAATTTCTCCAAACGAACCTAGCTAGTTAAATCCTTGTAAGTTTTAAAGATTATTACGGAAGAAAGGTTTTGGTGGAAACTGGAAATAATACTTGAAGTTAGTGAACCAAAATTTTATTGAAAATGTAGCACTAATATATATTATGACCCATTTTATAGAACCGTTAAAATATGTCACAATAATGTTCATCATGTTAAAAGTCACGGTTTATGTTTGTTATTGTTTTGAAATTACCATTATTGTTTTCCTTTTAGTTTTTGTAAAACAGAAAAGGTGATTTTATGTATGAAGTTGATGAAAATAATTTCTACGAAAATTGAATCAATTTAATTAAGGTAAAAACTTTTATATATATAGATATATATATTTAATTTTATGTAAAGTTGTTATTAAAAATTATTAAGTGTTTTGATATGTTGTATTAAATTATTATTTAATAATATTAAAACATTAATTTTATATAAAATTAATTTCACTTGAGTTGATATCTTTAAAATTAAATTTGATTAAGAAATATTGATATATCACGGTACATAAAGAAATAATTGATTAGAAACAAGAAATAGAGAGCAAATAATAAATCCTCGTAGTGTGAGCTAAGCAGTGATGTCAGATATCACATTTTCAATTTCAATAGATAAGATACTAAGATAGTACAGCAGTACAGTACAGCTATCAAATAAAGTCAAAAGGCATATCGTTGGTGGTGGTTAAATAACTGTGGCATTTTCAATTAATGGTTAACTAACATACGAGGTTCTCTTCATTATATATTTCAGATTTTCAGTACATCACATGCTGACCAATCTGTAAAGCGCATTATTATTATTATTATCATTATCATTATTATCATTATTATCATCATCCAGGCTTATTTTAGATACTATGTAAGGCCGTCTCATCATTTGTCGGGTGTGATTAAATTTGAATTTAATTTGATTTTAATGTGCTTGTAAGTTGTAATAAAAGGATATACATATACTTGTTATATATATTTTTGTTAAGATTATCAGTAATATTATGAATCAAATGTTAGGGAGTTAATAGAAAACTAATAAATTTAATTAAAAAAATAATTGATAGTAAAAAAAAATAATAATAATTTTAATTTCATAATAACTTATTAATATTAGCTATCAAAATTTTTTTTTATATTATTATTAACATAAATATTTCATATTTAAATGCTAAAAGTGTTACGTATATTATTTTAGATAAAGTCTTACTAAGTTTTTTATATTTTTATATTTAATAGTACTAAATATTATTTTTAATTTTAATATATTATCGATGTAAAATAATTTTATATATATATCTAATTACATAATATCACATAGACAAAAATGACTATTTTTTAGTTTTTATATTGATTACGTAAATGTTCATTAAAAAAATTCATGCTATTAAATAATCGTGTAAAATATTTTATATTATTAGTATAAGAAAATTAAAATTAAACTTATTAAATATTTTAAAGAAATTCATGAACCAAACTTAAAAAATATCTTACATACTCATCAAAATATATACAGATTAAATTAAATATAATCATAATTTGCTTTGAGGGCTCAGTATTTTAACAATAATAAGTGGCATGCATTATATTGCTTGCACTGCAGTTTAGGCACTGAAGCATTGAAGTCATATACATGCCTCCTCACATGTCTAAAGGTTCTAAGTATGGTTCCCTAAACGAGGAGCCTTATAATAATAATATACTGGTTTAAGTATTTACATTGGTTTCTTACATTTTACTTCAAGTAGATCCACAACCGTTTGTTGATCTGACCAATAAAATAATGTCTTTTCTCTGTTCTTATTTTTAAAAGAAAGTTGATGACTTCAAAATTTATTATATCATGACACATCTTAACTTATTTGAACAAAACACTCATGAATGATCATTTTTGTTAATCTAGAGAGCTTTCTAATCTCAAAAGATTTTTGAAACCAGACATGATGATTTTCGTAGCTTTTAAGGTTTTCATAGCTAAGCTTGCAATTTAAGGGCTACATCAATATAGTATTGAAACTTTTTCTTCTATTTTGTGTCTATCATTTTTATAAACGGTACACTTGTTAGTAATAGTATTCTTCTTTCTTATATATATTAAGAATTTAATTTTAAGGTACTAATTTTATAAAATCAGATTTATATATTTATATGATTTTTTAAATATTATATTTATAAATTAATTATTTTACTAATATGCTAATTAATATACAATTAATAGTTATTTATATAAAATTCTTTTACACATACATGGTGTATGAACATTAAAGTTTATTTCAACAATAATTTTATAGATTTAATAATTTTGTTAACAAGAATTCTAGAGGTACAAGTTGTCTAACGTATAAATTATTTATTAAAAATTTTAAAAAATCAAAACTTTTAATGCATTTATAATGTATTTATTCAAAAAAAATTCTTTTATATATATATATATATATATATATTCAATTGGACAAACCCCAAGGTCCACTACTCACACATCACATATCCGCTCACACACATTATACTAACCTTATTGTTGATATCTAGGCCCAAAAGAAACGGCCCAAGAACGAGTGAACCAAAGTTGGACTTTGGTGTGTTCATCCAGATTACAAATTCAGGCCATGCATAAGACAAGCCATCTAAGACCAAAAAAAAAAAAAAAAGACAAGCCATCCAAGTGCTTCAATTTGAGGCTCCTTTACCACTCCTCCCACAAACATATCTTCCTCCAGATATAACAGCAATCCTTCGTTCAATTTCACCTCATTTTGCAATTCACGACACAACACAACTTTGTCTTCATCTAGAGACGGCACAATATCTCTGATGGTACTAACTAACAAGAAAATATAGCTAAAAAAGTCAGCTCATTCAAAAAAAAGAAAAAAAAAATTGTATGTATTGAATTCTTCATTCCTTTTTAATTTGGACATTGTTGTTAACTAACTTTATCATAAAAGAAAAAAGATTCGAATTTGCCGTTTGTTTGAAACGTGGTTTGTATTCCCCATTTTTAACGGAAAAGGAGCATTCAAACTCAGCTCTCACTAAACAATCTGCATGCTAATGCTTCAATTTTAACGTGTAAATCTAAGCTTATTGTTTATGATTTTTATTCAGTACAACATATTTGTCCAAATCCGAAGAAGCCGTTTGAAACCTGTACATTACTTGTTTGAATTTATTCCTGTGTATATATATAAGATCAAGACATAAACATAAACATGAAAGTGTGTTATAGACTAAGACAAGTTTACAATGGTTGATTGTCATTCCCATTTTGTTGTTCTGCTTCTAGTCATAATAATAATAATAATAGTAATGCATGTTGCAAATGCTCAGATACGGTCTTTTAACTTGAACAAAAACTTCAACCCAGCTCAATCTCATGAACTATCCCTGGATGGAGATGCAACTTACTCACAAGCTTTTGATCATGTCCAGCTCACAGGTAAAACAGATACACCCATGATGGGATTTGGAAGAATCACAACCAAGCCTATGCGCCTTATGAAAAACTACTCAGAAAAACAAAGATATGACTTCACCACCAACTTTTCCTTTCTTGTCATCTCAAACAGGACTTACCATGGAGAAGGTTTGGCATTCTTCATTGCAAGCCCTGAGCTGCCACTTCATCAACATGACGGTGGCATCAACGGTGGAGGGCTTGGTCTTCTGAATCCTTGCCACCCTCGCCCAGATGAGTACTCTTTTGTTGCTGTTGAGTTTGACACACACTCAGATTCTTTTGACCCAAGAGGACCTCAACCACATGTGGGAATAGATGTTAATTCTATGATCTCCACCAAGCATGTCAAATGGCCTGCAGATTTCTCAGACATAGCAACTGTTTACAACTGTAGTGTTGTATACAGCACCGGAAGCAGGCGGCTCGACGTTTACTTCACCGGAGGATCCTTCAATGGCCCTGCACCAAAGAACCTTTCAACCCACTTGGATCTCACTGATTACTTATATGATCCTGTTACTCTTGGCATTTCAGCTTCAACAAGGAATTATACTGTTCAGTTTAGCCTGCTTTCATGGTCATTCAGTGCAAAGTTATCAATTACCGGTGATGAAAACAGAAAAGGGAGTAAGAAATTGAAGGAAGGACTAGAAATTGGCACAGCTTGGTTTTTGAGTTTGTTAGTGTTGGTCCTGGTCTTGGATTTCATACACAAGAGGAGAAGAAGAAGAAAACATGAACTTGATCCTATGGATCATGAATTCCAAACTGGCACTGGACCACAGAGGATCAGCTACAACAGATTGGTGTCCGCCACGAATAACTTCGAAGAGGCGAAGAAGCTCGGAAAAGGAGGCTTTGGTGGTGTTTATAAAGGATATTTCAAAGATACAGACTCTTATGCTGCTGTAAAGAAGATATCAGCTGATTCAAGGCAAGGGATAAATGAATATGCAGCTGAGGTGAAGATCATTAGCCAACTGAGGCACAGGAATTTGGTGAGACTTACTGGTTGGTGTCACAAGAAGAATGAATTCATTCTGATATATGAGTACATGCCGAATGGAAGCTTGGATTATTGTCTTTTTGATGGAGTATGCTTCTTGTCTTGGCAAGTAAGGTACAACATAGCTTTGGGATTGGCATCAGCATTGCTGTATCTGCAAGAAGGGTGGGAAAAGTGTGTGCTTCATAGGGACATCAAATCAAGCAACATAATGTTGGACTCAGAGTTCAATGCTAAACTTGGGGATTTTGGATTGGCTAGGCTTGTGGATCATGAGAAAGGTTCAAGGACCACAAAAACTGCAGGCACACTTGGTTACATAGCACCAGAATACATAAAAACAGGAAAAGTTGGAAAGGAATCTGACATATACAGTTTTGGGGTGGTTTTGTTGGAGATAGCAAGTGGGAAAAAGGTTATACACCACAGAGAAATGGAAGGTCGTGTGACTCAAGTTTCATTGGTAGAGTGGGTTTGGGAGCTCTATGGTTTGAGAAATATCATAGCAGCAGCAGATTCAAGTCTATGTAGGAATTTTGATGTTCAACAAATGGAATGTATTCTTGTTGTTGGGCTTTGGTGTGCTCATCCAGATAGCAAATGCAGACCCTCTATAAGGCAAGTGTTGAAGGTTCTTAACTTTGATGCTCCTTTACCTGTTCTTCCACAAAGGATGCCTATTCTACCACCCTTTCTTCTTCCTCATGCAACAAATGAGATCTTTTTCACTGCTATATCAATCCAGAATTGCTATATAAATAACTGAAGGAATGTTTCTAGAAAGTTGTCTATGCTTCACAACTGTCTACTTGTTTATAACTTTATATAGGGAAGGACCTACTCATGTAGGCGTGGGGCATTTGCCGGTTGGAACATAAATAATAGAAATGGTATAAGTATTCATGGTATTGGACGTTTTAATATTTTTAGTCGTTTATCTTAATTATAAAATATTTTATAATTAAAATTAATTTAAAATCAACAACTAAAAAACCTATAACATGTGCCATGTAATATCTGAAATGTTTTCTAAACAATAAAAACAATGATAAGTGACGCTTGTCGACTAGTTAATTACCTAAAACCAAATATAACTTTTCAAATATAAACCAAACTATTGGTATTATTGAATTCTTTTTAAAAGTTGAACCTCTTATAATACGGAGGTGGTAATAGCATACGAGCTACTACTCATTGGCTAGTAGGTTGATATATATGCACACTTTTAACCGAACATCTATATATACATACATTCTTAATTACAAAAAAATGTTGTCTACAAATACCTTTTCAACATCTAATAGTGTACTTTAAATTATGAATAGTAGTTCTAATTAATAATGAATTGTAAATTGTGAATTACTCTAGCGTTTCATTTAACGTAATAATGTCATGTAATAAGGATAATTAAGTTTTGTATTGTTATTATATATAGATAGATTTAATTTGTGACATAGCAATACCCAAGTATATATAACAGTAGTTGAAAGTTGAAAGAATCGATGTATGAGACAAAAAGACTACAAGAGAATCATCCATACCTAAGGAAAGGCGGCACGAACACAATAAGTGATTAATTAGTTCCAACAAATTACTGTAAAAAGTTACACATTATATTATATTAAATGGTAGAAAATAGATGAGAATGTAGTATATGTATTATTTGTTCCTAATAAAATGCCAGAAACTTATAATTTTGATTAAGGAAACAATGCTTTTTGGCCTTATCTAGTGTATTTCCGGTAACGAGCAAATCTAAGCATGTTTCTGATCTCTAATCACTGTATCATCTTAAAATTCCAAACATATAGCTGTTTCAAAGCTGGACAGAGTATCTAATCATTTCTTGCTTTTCATCCCAATCTTAATTGCTTTGATATATGTATTAACACATACATACATACAGATTTCAAGACCCCACTCTCAAATATTAATTAGCAATGGCTGATTGTGATTTCAATTGCATTATTGCATTGCTGCTTATCATTATAATAACAATCCCTCTAATAACTGCAAATTCTGAGACTCTATTTTCTTTTCACTGCAACTGCTTCAACCATGGTCATTGTAATGATCTAGCCCTGGAAGGTAATGCAACTCACTCACAACCTTTGAACACTATCCAACTTGCAGGAAGCAAAATCAATGCTTCAGGATTTGGAAGAGTCACAACAAGGCAAGAACATCTTAAGGTAAATGGTTCAAGATATGACTTCACCACAAACTTCTCCTTTCTTGTTTTCACAGATGACCCAACCTACACTGGAGATGGCTTGGCATTCTACATAGCAAGCCCCAAACTTCCAATCCAAGACGGAATAGACGGGGGAGGCCTCGGCCTTGTCAAGTCTTTCCACCATCTCCCACATGAATTCTCTTTTGTGGCTGTGGAGTTTGACACATACCCAAATGGATGGGATCCAGCTGGTCCATACCCTCATATAGGACTTGATCTCAATTCTGTTGTTTCCAGCCTCACTCAGATATTGTATGTAGATTTCACACAGAGAGAGCAAGTTTTCAATTTTAGTATTCAGTATAATTCTGGAAACAAGCGTCTAGATGTTTTCTTCACCGCAGACACCTCCAATGAGCCTGGAAATGGAAGGAGGCATTTTTCGTTTCCCTTGGATCTTGATGAGTTCATAGATGATCCTGTTACAATTGGCATATCAGCTGCAGTTGCAGAAAAAAATAATACTGTCAGATATAGCTTGCTGTCATGGTCATTCACTGCAACTTTACATGTTCCGAGTAATGCTGCTGATTCCTTTCCCCACAAGGCACATTTGGTGAAAGCACTGGAAATGGTGATTGGTTTGTCTGTGTGTTTATTTGTTTTGGTCTTAGTCCTGCTCCTGATTTTGATACGAAGGAGAGGGAAAAGCGAGTGTGAGTCGCCGTTTGATCCGATGGATTATGAATTCCAAACTGGCACTGGACCACAGAGGATCAGCTATGAGAGATTGGTGTCCGCCACGGATAACTTCCAAGAGGCGAAGAAGCTTGGAAAAGGAGGCTTTGGTGGTGTTTATAAAGGATACTTCAAAGATACAGACTCTTATGCTGCTGTAAAGAAGATATCAGCAGATTCAAAGCAGGGGTTAAAGGAATATGCAGCTGAAGTGAAGATCATTAGCCAATTGAGACACAGGAATTTGGTTAGACTTACTGGTTGGTGTCACAAGAAGAATGAATTCATTCTGATATATGAGTATATGCCGAATGGAAGTTTGGATTCTTGCCTTTTTGAAGGAGTAGGCTTCTTGTCTTGGCAAGTAAGGTACAACATAGCTTTGGGATTGGCATCAGCATTGCTGTATCTGCAAGAAGGGTGGG
>JASCZI010000011.1:133489-146554 GCA_036250425.1 Stylosanthes scabra
GTTTACATTTCAACTATTAAGATTACTTTAACCATGTTCATGTAATAGTACCATAAGAAAGGTTACCGGCACTGGTTTCTTTCTTCTTTTCTCTACCACAGCACGAAACTACCTTTCAAGTCCTTACGTTGAAGAGTCATCGCTACTCGCTAGATAGTTGAATGATAAAATTTAAAATAATAATAATAATAGTTAATTAATATGAGGTCAATGAAACAGTATGTAGCAAAGACCTTGTATGCTAAACAAGAAAGATACTGATAAAAAGAACACACGGTTGATTTATTAGAGGTGCTTTTGCGTGTGGACCCATATCTAGATAGTAGGTAGCTTCTTGGTATGTTGGTATGAATATTGAATACCCCTTTTCTGTCTTGGACTGAACAAGGCCAACAAGGTGGGTGAAAAGTGATATCATCAAAATAAATAATAATCTTGATATCAGTTAGATCTTAATCCCCTACCCCAAAACACAGAACAAAAATTAAGAAAAACAAAAGAGAAACCATGGTTCAGTACTATTGTGAAAAGAGTTTCTTGCTTGCTTCTTTTCATGTAATGTTAGTTGCAACTGCTGCAACAATATCACTTGCACTAGAACCACTAGCCTTCAACTATGATGAATTCACTGACAGAGGGGATACCTTGTATACTCCTGGTGATGTCTATGATGATAATGGATCCCTTCAACTCACGGAGCAGAAGAAAGATAGCTTTGGAAGAGTCATATATTACAAACATCTTCACCTTTGGGACAACACCACAGGCAAGGTCACAGATTTCACCACCCATTTCACTTTTTCCATCAACACCCCGAACAAATCCTACGATGGCGATGGCATCACCTTCTACCTAGCAGAGCCCGGCTTTCCAGTCCCTGATCCAAGAGATGGCAGTGGCATTGGTCTCGTGAGCCGTTCTCAACTCAATAATCCAAACTACACAACAGAACATCCTTTTGTGGCAGTGGAATTTGACACCTTTTCCAATGATTGGGATCCTCCGTTTGACCATGTTGGTATTGATATCAGAGCTATCAGGAGTGCTTACAAAACACAATGGTTCAGTAGTAGGGATGAGAGAGGTTATGATGCTGTTATTACTTACAATTCTAGTTCCAACAATCTGAGTGTGTCTTTCACAGGGTACCAGGATAATATCACAAAAATTGTGCAGCACTTGTCTTGTGAAGTTAATCTGAGAAATGTTCTGCCAGAATGGGTTGAATTTGGATTCACTTCAGCAACGGGGTACTACTTCGAGTATCACACCCTTAGCTCATGGTCCTTCAACACTAGTTTTGGCACTCATGAAGAAACTGACCAGAATGGAAGCAAGAAAGGCTTGGTGATAGGGCTAGGTGTTGGTGCAGGTGTTTCAATCTGTGTTTTGGCACTGGCCTTCTTTATGGGATGGAAGTTGAGGAGCAGAAAAAGAAGAGGGAGTTTTGATGTTGCTATGGACAGAGATTTTGAAAGAGGCACTGGACCTAGGAGGTTTTCTTATGAAGAACTTTCTAGAGCAACTAATAATTTTGCAAAGGGGCATAAAATTGGAGAGGGAGGTTTCGGTGGAGTTTACAAAGGATTCTTAAGAGATTTGAACATCCATGTTGCTATTAAGAGGATATCTCAGGGATCAAAACAAGGGGTGAGGGAGTATGCATCTGAAGTCAAGATTATTAGCCAACTGAGGCACAAGAATTTGGTTCAGCTCATTGGATGGTGTCACCAGAAGAATGACCTTCTGTTGATTTATGAGTTCATGGAAAATGGAAGCCTGGATTCCTATATATTCAAAGGTAAAAGCTTGTTAACATGGGAAGTAAGATATAACATTGCTAGAGGCTTGGCTTCATCTTTATTGTACTTGCATGAAGAGTGGGGGCAATGTGTGCTTCATAGGGACATCAAACCCAGCAATGTTATGTTGGATTCTAATTTCAGTGTGAAGCTTGGAGATTTCGGATTAGCAAGACTGATGGACCACGGGACAGAATCGAAAACGGCAAGTTTAGCTGGAACACTGGGATATCTGGCTCCTGAAGCTGCCACAAGAGGCAAGGCTAGCAAAGAGTCTGATGTGTACAGTTTTGGAGTTGTTGCATTGGAGATAGCTTGTGGAAGAAGGATCATTGAACAAAATCAAAATGCAAATCAGATCCACTTGGTGGATTGGGTTTGGGGACTGCATGGCAGAGGTAATCTCGTAGAAGCAGCGGATCCAAGATTATATGGTGTTTTCAATAAAGAAGAAATGGAGAGGCTAATGATTGTTGGACTTTGGTGCACTCTTACTGAGTACACTATGAGGCCAACGATAAGGCAAGTGGTTCTTGTGCTTAACTTTGAAGTTCCATTGCCCACTCTCCCATCAGAGCTTCATTCTTCGAACTATTTGATCCCAAGGATTAGTTCTGCTTCTGGAAATAACCATAGCCAGCCTTCAACTTCAAGCAATAGCTCTCTCACCACAGGGTCTTCTTCAGAATCGTCTAAACTTCTAGGAACATGAAGTTCATATTCTTGGCAATTTTATGATTATAATTATTTCTCTTTCTTTTAAAAATTGTAAATTACCCAATTCATTTTCTTCAATTGCTTGTATGTTATTCAGTCATTCTCATATATGTTTAGCAACACAATTGCTATTTCCTACCCTATGCACAGATGTAAATATATCATTACTATTTACTATATAAATTGATTTTCCTTCAAAAAGATTTATTTCGGTCCATTACAACATAAAATGTTTAAGAAACGAGGAATGACATAACTATGTAGATTAGACAATGAAGAGTCATGATTGATTCAATTCATGTGGTGATGATTGTTACTATTAGCTTGATGCAAGCACTTTTTATTTACACAATCAATTTATCTGTGCCCTACAAGTCCTATCTCACAATAGTCAATGGAAATCCTCCACCTCAATATACTACGTTGGACTATGTTTAGATAATAACAACAGCAATAGGATCAGGACAAAGAAACTAACGTATGAAATCAAACTAGGTCTGCTGTTGTTACACATCAAGTGATAGAAAGACCGTGATTCATTCTCAAAGTCAGGGAGGAAACAACAGAGAAAAAACAACAGAAGATGAAGGAAAGAAATAGGAACATATTAGCCAATTGGCTTTGGCAACATAACCAGCAGCAATCCTCCTCCGCGTGGCCATCTTACCCATCTCACAATAAATTGAATTGTATGCATTCTCAATCATATTTAGTGTCCATTGTCACCTTTGGTTGTTCACATTTTCTAGCAACCTCATGCTACTCACTACCCATGGCAACAAAATTTCATCAGTATTATCACAAAAGTCACTTGTATCCTTTTCATGTAACATTATTCACACTCTTTATGATATATTATCAACACCATCCAGAAGTAGAAGCAGAATCCTTATCATTCAACTACCCGGATTTCAGTAACCCGGGAAACACCTTGAACTTTTCGGGAGAGGTCTTTACAGAGAACAATGGAGTCCTCCAACTCACCAAGTTCCATACCAAAGATAGTCTTGGCAGAGTCGTCTACAGCAAGCTACTACATCTTGCAGACTTCACTACCAGTTTTTCCTTTTCCACCAACACGCCAAATAGATCCTTTTATGGTGATGGCATCACCTTCTTTCTTGCAAAGCCAGATTTCCCACTTCCTAATCCTAGAGATGGAAGTGGAATCGGCCTCATGAGTCGTGACCAAGCCGGGAACCCGACCTACACAAACCAAAATCCATTTGTGGCCGTGGAATTTGATACCTTTTCCAATAACTGGGATCCTCCTTATGCCCATGTTGGTGTGGATGTTGGTTCTTTGCACAGTATTTGCACTAGACAATGGTTCCAGGTTTGGGATCAAAGAGGATATGATGTTGTTATCACTTACAAGTCTAGCTCAAACAATTTGAGTGTCACCTTCACCGGATATAAAGACAACATCACAAAAATTGAACAACACTTGACCTGTGATAAAGTTAATCTGAGGGAAATCTTACCGGAATGGGTTGAATTTGGTTTCACTTCAGCAACAGGATATGCACCAGGGAAGGATTTTTCGTATGAGTATCATACCCTTAAATCATGGTCCTTCAACTCTAGTTTGGACTTGGAGGCACAACATCACAAGGGTAAAAGCAAGAAAGGTCTAGTTATAGGGGTGACCATTGGTGGTGCATGTATTCTGGGGATGCTAGCTTGTCTTTTCATATGGAAACTGATGAGGAGAAGTAGGGGCAGGGAGAATGCTCATGAGGTTGCTATGGACAGAGATTTTGAACGAGGAACTGGTCCTAGGAGGTTTTCCTATCAAGAACTTTCTAGAGCAACTAGCAACTTTGCAAATGGACACAAAATTGGAGAGGGAGGTTTTGGTGGAGTTTACAGAGGATTCTTAAGAGACTTGAACATCCATGTTGCCATCAAGAAGGTTTCTCAGGGATCTCAACAAGGTGTGAGGGAGTATGCTTCTGAAGTCAAGATCATTAGTCAACTGAGGCATAAAAACTTGGTTCAACTCATTGGATGGTGTCACGAGCAGAATGATCTGTTACTGGTGTACGAGTATGTCGAAAATGGAAGCTTGGATTCATATCTGTTCAAAGGTAAAGGCCTATTAACATGGGAAGTAAGATATAAAATTGCTAGAGGCTTGGCTTCAGCATTGTTATATTTGCATGAAGAGTGGCACCACTGTGTGCTTCATAGGGACATCAAACCCAGCAATGTTATGTTGGATTCTAATTTCAATGCAAAGCTCGGAGATTTTGGTTTAGCAAGACTAATGGACCACGGGACAAGTTCGAAAACAACAGATTTAGCAGGAACATTGGGGTATCTAGCTCCTGAAGCTGCAACCAGAGGGAAGGCTAGTAAGGAATCTGATGTATTCAGCTTTGGAGTAGCTGTTTTGGAGATAGCATGTGGAAGAAAAGTGATTCAACAAAATCAAATTGAAAATCAGATATACTTGGTTGATTGGGTTTGGGAACTGTATAGCACAGGTAATGTTCTAGAAGCAGGTGATCCAAGATTGTATGGTGTGTTTGATAAAGAAGAAATGGAGAGGTTAATGATTGTCGGCCTTTGGTGTACTCACTCTAATTACATTATGAGGCCCAAGATTAGTCAAGCTGCTCATGTGCTTAACCATGAAGCTGCATTGCCCACTCTGTCATCACAAGAGCATGGCTCTACCTTGCTCTCGAGGATTCCTGCTTTTTCTGGGAATAACCAAACACAGCCTTCTATTTCTTCAAGTAGCTCTGTCACTACTGGATCTTCACAATCGGGCAGTGCAACTTCACAACTCATTTCTCCACGGTCTAAGATATTGCATACACGCTAATTAAGTTGAAGTTCATGCATGTACTAATCTAAATTCTAATGTGTTTTTATCCTTCTTGAACTTTTCACAAATACTGTAGTATGAAAATTTCAAATGATATATGCAATTACTGTGTGGGGTATTGTGGGTAATGTTATGAACTAGTTGTCTTTCAATCTTCCATTTTTTAATCTTCCGAACATGTTCTAAACCTAATACAATTAAATTGAGAATTCAGAGACAGAAGACCACAGAGTTTTTAGTAGAGAGTTCATACCTTAACATCATTTCTTGAATCTTCTCCTAATCTCGTTTGAACAATTGTTGATATCTAATTTTCAAAAACCACATTTTTGGACACCATCACTGCCACTTTTTAATATAAAAAAAATGAATATATGTAAAGAATTGTATTACTGTACTATTAATTTTTCATATCCTTGATTATAATGCTGATATATATTGGAGAAAAACATAACCAGAAGAGATGATAACTTCAAAAGGAAGAGGAATTAGAGATGACCAATACTCATGCATATTCTTACGTCTGCACAGGCTCTAAGGCATAGAAGGAGCACACCTGAAGAATTCAAATGTTAATTTGTGAGGAGATTTTGCCAAGTTTTCTTTTTCTTATGTAGACAGTGGAAATCAACACGGCTTTGCTAGTTACCATGTTTTACAGCAAGGATCCAGTATCAAGTCAGCATCTTTTGAGAACAACTTTCCCCTAAAAACTGAAAAAATAATGAAGAGAATTAGAGATAGATAGAAAATTAGATGCCTGTTAATTCTCATTCTAGTAGTGAAACAAAACCATTTCTTCTTGGGTCAAAATCCATTATGTGTGTCATATTAGTGCTTGCTTTCTTCTTCTTCTTCTTCTTCTTCTCCTTCTTCAGCTTCTTCCAATTCTTCTACAGCTGCTGCAGCACCATGCACCTTTCAGGTTCTGATAAATGGCAAAGAAGGCTTTACAAATACAAAGTAGGAATAACAATTCAAAACAAAGTACTTCATCAAAATTACCTGAATTTCAACATGAAGAGAAGTCATTTCCTCCTCTCTCCCCCTCATTCTGTGCTTGTTGTGTAGCCTGCAACAAGAATAAGGAAACAAGTCAGTCCAGGAATAGAATAGTGTTACAATGAAGCAGCACTGATTAACTTATTGCTAATTATCCCACAAACATTCAAACATGTGAGTTCTCCTTAGTTCTGTAGGAAACCTTTCTTGATACTAAAACTTAGAAGAGCTCTAAACAAGCAAGGGTAATTGCAGCACATCAGCCTTCCAATCATCATTCAATTGATATTTCTGTCACATTTAATATCTGTTCTTTATTCACACCTGTGATTGGCGCAAGGAAGCTTCCCTCCTGCAAATATACCATGCAATTAAAAATAAAATAAAAAAGTAAAAACTAACCCATAAACAGAACCTCTAACCAGAGGTTGGTTACAGGAATATTGAACCAAGTTTACCTGGCCAGTGGCCACCCATATGGCTCCCATGGATCCACTTCCTCCAGGAGAAGCAACCTGCCAAACACGAAATGAACAAGGACACAAATTGTCATCAAACTCAGCATTGGGCTGATGGAAGATGGAAAATTAAAGTATGACCTATTGATTCATCTCTTTGGATAGATAGCAACATACTCCAACATTGAGAAGAATAATCACTGATTGGCAATGTCTTCTAATCTTATAATAGCCGTTTACATTACTTGCTCCTAAACCCCGGAAGTGAAAAACAGAGAGATGCACAATTGAATTGAGAATCCGAAGATGACAGAAGAATATACATTTTTTTAAAAAAAAAATTTGGGTGGAGAATTCATACCCTAAAGATCAATTCTTGAATATTCTACTGCTCTCTTTCGAATCTTTGAAAGATTCTTAGTCATTCAAAAACTGCATTTTTGAGACACCATCACCATGAACGCCACATTTGTTTTTCAAAATCTGAAAAATGAATATATGTATTAAATCGCATTACCGTGGTTTTTTTTGTTGACTGAGTGAATAGCTTGAAGCACATCCCTCTCTGGACTGAGAATTTGCACAACCTAAGGCCGCTCCCTGCATTACCGTGGTTAAATTTCCCTTGAAGCTTGGAGCAAATCCTGATCCTGAATGTGATATATATAGAAGAATAAAATGGCGAGAATGCTAAAAGGAGCAAGAATGGTGTTATTGCTATGTGTTGAAATCCCTTGAACAAGCCCACCAATGTTGCTTCTTCTTCTCTAGAGAATGTAAAATATGATACAAGGAATAGTGCTTAAAAGTGACAAGTGAGAAGTGAGGAGTGAAGAGTGAAGAGTGAAGAAGAGTGAGGAGTGAGAGATGACAAGTGTTGAAAGGGGTATTTATAGGTCACGTTTGCCGCTGCGTCGGTTAAACGCGCGTAAGTTGTAAGCTGTTCCTGCTGAGGTTCCACGCTTTCTAATTTTGTTTTAAATTATTATTATTAATATTATTATTATTATTAAAATAATGGTGTTCTCTAACTCTAAAATCTAAATTCAATACTAAAATATAGCATTTTATTCAAAGAAAATTTCAAGCCTGTTTAGTGTTTAATCCACTATTTGATTGCTTAATTTAAAATATAAATGTAAAAATTAAACTAAATTTAATTGTAAATATTTATTGAAACATTCTTAACTTTTTAAGAAAAATATTAATGATTTAAAATAAATTTTAATAAAAACATTATTTTTAATTAAAAAAAGAAAATGAAGATACTTTTTTCTCTAAAAAAAGTCAATTCAAAATAAGCCAAATCTATTTTGCACATTCAAAGAGGTGTCTCATTTTTAAACACAATTTTCATTATGCAAATTTACCATTTTTTCATATATTCAAGTAAAATTATAAATTTTTTCAAACATGATAAAAATATTTCAAACAATTAATTCGATGAATTTATATATTTTAGTTTTTACATTTACATTTTAAATTATCCAATGAAAGTGTATTAAACAGGCTTCAAATTTCTTTAAATAAATTTCTATATTTTATAATTGATTTTTTTAAAATATATTTTATAATTGAATTTAGAGAATACAAATGTGTTAATAATAATAATAATTTAAAAAAAAAAGCGTGAAGCGCTAGTGCACTACATGCAAGTAAGTAGTAACGCTGTAAGCATAGCTTAAAAATTAAGCGCGTTTAACCGACGCAATAATAGCTTATAAATGACGTAAGAATAGCGTATAAATACTCATTTGCACAGCTCTCAAGTCTCGTTCCTCATTCCTCACTCTTCAGTACTCACTATACTTTATCCTATTTTACATTCTCTCTCTTTTTGTTTCTGAAGAAGCCAGAATCGAGGGTTTGCGCAAAGGATTTGAATTTAAGAGAAAAGGAATAACACTATTCTTGATCCTTTTAACATTCTGTCCATTTTGTTCTTCCATGTATACCAGAATCAAAATCAGGAATTTCTCAAGGTTCAAGGAAATTCAAGCACGGTATTGATGGTGATAGTGTCCCAAAATGCAGTTTTTGAACAGTTATATGTCAAGAACCTTTCAAAGATTGGGAAGAGAGCAGTAGAAGATTCAAGAATTGATCTTTAGGGTATGAATTCTCTCCTCAAAAATGTGTATTCTTCTGTCATCTTCGGATTCTCAATTTAACTGTGCATCTCTCTATTTCTTACTTCTGAGGATTAGGAGCAAGTAAGCTTAGAAGACATTGCCAATGGGTGATTTTTCTCGTCAATGTTGGAGTATGTTGGTACCTATGAAGTAACCTACTCAAAGTGATGAATAAATAGGCCATACTTGAATTTTCCACCTTCCATTAGCCCTTTTCTGAGAATCTATGTCCTTGTTTCAATTTGTTTTTGGCAGGTTGCTTCTCTTGGAGAAGGTGGATCCATGGAAACCAAATGGGCAAATGGGTGGCCAGGTAAACTTGGTTCAATATTCTTGTAACTAACTTCTGGTTAAAGCTTCTGTTTTGGATTATTTTTTATTTTATTTTTAATTGAATGATATATTTGCAGGAGGAAAGCTTCCCTGTGTCAATCAGAGGTGTGTGCAAAGAACAGATACTAAATGTGACAGAAATATCAATTGAATGATAATTGAAAGTCTGGTGTTTTGTAATTAGGCTAAATCACATTTTTATTATAAAACAAAAATGGAGTTACAAAAATAAAATTCTGTATAATAAATTACAAGAATGTGACAAAGTACAATGTACTAGACACAAAAAGAATTGAAATTTTCGATTTGCCAAGAAAACTCCACATGTTTTAGTATCAAGAAAGGTTTCCTACAAAGTAAGGAGCTCGCATGTTTGAATGGTTGTGGGCTATTAGCAATGAGTTAATCAGTGCTGTTTCATTGTAAGATACTAAGATTATCCTATTATGGGATTGACTGGTTGCAGGCTGCACAACAAGCTTAGGATGAGAGAGGGGAGGAAATAATTGCTCTTCATGTTGAAATTCAGGTGATTTTAAAGAAGTATTTGTTTTAAGTTGTTATTCCTGCATCGTCTTTGTAAAGTCTTGTTTGCCATTTTCAGAACCTGAAAGATAGTGCTGCAGCAGCTGTAGAACAACTGGAAGAAGCTGAAGAAGAAGAAAAAGGAAGGAAGCACTCTGCACTATGACACACGTAAGGATTTTGACCCTAGAAGAATGGTTTTGTTTCACTACTAGAATGAGAAACGGCCATCTAATTTTCTATCTATCCTTAATTCTCTATTCATTATTTTTTCAGACTTTAGAGAAAGTTGTTCTCAAACGATGCTGGCTTGCTACTGGATCCTTGCTGTAAAACATGGTAGCTAGCAAAGCCCGTGTTGATTTCCACTGTCTACAGAAGAGAATGAAAACTTGACAAATCATTCTTTCTTCTTTCCCCCCAAAAAAATCTCCCTCACAGGTTACACCTACTAACAGTATTAACTTTTGAATTCTTCAGGTGCGCTCCTTCTATGCCTTTTAGCCTGTGCACGTATTAATATGCATGAGCATCGGTCATCTCTAATTCGGTTCCTCTTCCTTTTGAAGTTGCATCTCTTCTGGACAAGAAGCTATGGATGAATCATAGAACAAAAGTAAGTGTTTTAGCATCAATTTTTTTTAGTTAAAAAAAATTAATTTAAGAGTTTTTAATATTAAAAAATTAACTTTTTTATGCTAAAAAAATAAATACAAAAATGATATATCTATCATTTCTCTTCAGAGTATTGCAAGTCTTTGTTATCTTGGATAAAAAGTTGGGACAACAATTCTTTTATGTTAAAGTACCATAATCTTATCATCTTTTCTTTTTTTCTTTTCACAATGTAATTTTTATGCAATGTAAATGAAAAAATATGGGAAAAAGATCTTCCAAAGTTGTTAATCACCTTTGAATTTGTAACTTTTATTACTTGTGGGTTTCATTATCTTAATTTAAGGGTGATTAGAACATTACTTTTTTCTCTAAAGTGATTAACAACTTTAGAGGAACTTGATCCTTAAAAGGTTAACTTTTGATCATTTTGTTACATGTAGTTCTTTTCTAGTGCATGTCCACAATTATTGTACAAAAAGTGCTAATATGTAGCAAGTATGCTTCCACGTCTCCTTCCTACTTAAAGTGCACTACTGAACATCTTTCTGGCAATAAAATGTTCATCATTTTGTTGAGTACAGTTTCAATTTCATATAATTCTTTTCATGCAGTCCTTTACTCAATTCAGTGCACACACTGGTTTGAACCAAGAACACCACCACCAAAACGAGTCTCCTTAACTTTTAGCAATGGTAGCATCTCATCATCTATACTATTATTCGAAGAAAACCTTTCTTCTTGCCTCTTCTTTTCTCAAAACATTTTTCTTCACCTTCCTATTCGCGGCTGTAACATCACATTATTCACATGCAGCTGCATTAGCCTTCAACTACCAAACATTTAGCAACATTGGAAACACATTAAATCTAACAGGAGACGTCTCTCTGGACAACAATAATGGAGCACTCAACCTCACTGATTACGACAAAAATAGTCTTGGCAGAGTCACATATTACAAACTGCTGCATCTTTGGGACAACAAAACAGGCAAGGCCACAGAATTCACTACACACTTCACCTTCTCCATCAACACACCAAACAAAACTCATCATGGGGATGGAATCACCTTCTATCTTGCTCAACAAAACTTCCCACTTACAGCTCCAAGATTTGGAGGTAGCATCGGTCTCCTGTCCCCCAAACAGTACAAGAATTCAAGCTACATAACCGATGAGCATCCCTTTGTGGCAGTGGAGTTTGACACCAATTACAATCAAGAATGGGATCCATGTTCTGGACTGGAAGATCATGATCATGTAGGTATTGATATTAATGGCATGGCCACCTCTCTCACTAAGGAATGGTACACTACCAAGGATGAGAGAGTGTACGATGTTAATATCACTTACCATGCTACTTCAAACAATCTCACTGTGTTTTTCACTGGATACAAGGACAACATCACAAATAAACAGCAGTTATCTGCTGTTGTGGATCTGAGACAGAAACTACCAGAATGGGTTGAATTTGGCTTCACTTCATCAACGGGATGGTATTATGAGTATCATACTCTTTTCTCTTGGTCCTTTAACTCTACTTTGGACTTTGAAGCACACAAGGAAAGAAAAACAGCTATGACCAAAGGGTTGACCATTAGTGCAGGTGTTTTATTAACCAGTGTTTTGGGGATAGCTTGCCTTATGGGATGGAAGCTCGTGATGAGGAGAAATAACGTTGAACTTGCAATGGATAGAGATTTTGAAAGAAACACTGGGCCTAGGAGGTTTTCCTATCAAGAACTTTCTAGAGCAACTAGCAACTTTGCCAAGGGACAGAAAATTGGAGAGGGAGGTTTTGGTGGAGTCTACAGAGGATTCTTAAGAGACTTGGACATCCATGTTGCCATCAAGAAGATTTCTCAGGGATCTCGACAAGGTGTGAGGGAGTATGCATCTGAAGTTAAGATTATTAGTAAGTTGAGGCATAAGAATTTGGTTCAACTCATTGGTTGGTGTCACGAGCAGAATGATCTGCTTCTGGTTTATGAGTTCATGGAAAATGGAAGTTTGGATTCTTATATTTTCAAAGGTAAAGGCCTATTGCCATGGGAAGTAAGGTATAATGTTGTTAGAGGCTTGGCTTCAGCATTGTTATACTTGCATGAAGAGTGGGAGCAATGTGTGCTTCATAGGGACATAAAACCGAACAATATTATGCTGGATTCTAATTTTAATGCAAGGCTTGGAGATTTCGGGTTAGCTAGACTGATGGATCATGAGGCAAGTTCAAAAACAACGACATTAGCAGGAACTTTTGGTTATCTTGCCCCTGAAGCCGCTACGAGAGGCAAGACTAGTAAGGAGTCTGATGTATACAGTTTTGGAATTGTTGCATTGGAGATAGCGTGCGGAAGGAGAGTAATCGAGAGAAATCTGAGAGAAGATCAGTTTTTCTTGGTGGATTGGGTATGGGAACTGTACAGCACAGGTGATATACTCAAAGCAGCAGATCCAAGATTAGAGGGAGCATTTGATGAACAAGAAATGGAGAGGGTAATGATAGTTGGGCTTTGGTGTGCTCATATGGATTACCTTGAGAGACCATCAATAAGGCAAGCAATTCAGATGCTTTGTTTTGAAGTTCCAGTGCCCACACTTCCATCACAGGTAACTGCTGTGCCTAACTCTTTCAGATCTCTGCTG
>JASCZI010000011.1:146564-158504 GCA_036250425.1 Stylosanthes scabra
AAAGTCCTGCCTATCTGAATAGCCAAACGCAACCTTCAACTTCAACCAACATGTCCTTCACACACTCCAGCAATACAGCTTCTAAACTCGTTTCTACATCTTCACTAAGTTGATGACATCTTCGATCTGAAGTGAAATTAAGCCTTTTATATAAAATTCTTCTATTTATTTCTTTTTATTTAATGATTTATTGTCCTTTCTTTTCTTCCCTCATACTGTTTAAAAAAATTGGTATTGCCTCCCCATTTAGTAATAACTAGAGCTATACTATAATATAATCATGGGTTTGCATGCTATCATAGTTGAACAAGAAGCTAAAACTACTAGATTTTAATTGAATGATCCTAATTAGTTTAAGAATTAATCTATGTGTACCATTGTTCACATCCGTACACACCATTTAGCAACACAGTCAGTGCTAATGGTTACATTTTTCTGTGTTGCCAAATGGTGTGTACAGGTGTGTACAATGATACATCTAGTATTACCGTTATTTTAAGAACTTCATCTCTTCAATAAATAAAATTGCTTCTAGTATAAAATGGTACAATAAACAAGAATTGCATAAATGCCACATTATTCTTCTACTATTGGTTCCATCCAACATTTAGAATATCCCAGAGATATGGTATCTGATTCCATGTCATATACACACCATTCATCAGCTCTAAATGCCCTAAAATAGATGCAGTTCTTCCTGCATCCTACTTCACTTGCCAACACAGACATACTACAGTTACTCCCTACAAACAGTGTTCTTTCCCCAAGGCTCTCCAACTTCAACCAATTGAGTCTAGCCAAACTGAGTTTATAAACCTCAACATGATCCACAATATGCACTGAAGATTTTCTTGATACAAGAAAAACAAGCAAGATCTCTCCATCAGATTCAAGTAGATACTCTCTGAAATGGTTTGAGGAAACAGAAGGAATTGCCCTGGCTGCACTCAAACCAGTGATTTTAAAAACAGAATCAACCTCCTCTAAAACTGCAGTAGTACCCTGCAAACTCAGAGCATAAAACTTGCCTTTAAATCCAATGGCGTTAGTGAATTGCATAATAGTCCCTGACCTTCCTTTGGAATGTGGCTCAGTAATGGTGCAATCTTGTCTAGTCCATTGAGGCTCCTGTGTATTCCAAATACCAGAGCCTCTATCAACTTTGTAGAATGCAAAAGCTGGATGATTAATTCCTGTAAGAACCATAACTGTACAATTTCGATCTTCTACCGATGAAGAAAGCACAGAAAGTACTATTGGTACCCTAGCATCCCAGAATGGTAGATGATACCACTCCCTATGTATAGGATTCCACAGTTTGTATATAAAAAGTGGTTCTGACTCAGCTACCAAGATGCCATTGGAACACCCTACATAATGTTTCCATGGATATCTTTTTGGTTTTCTAAAGAAGACCCTACACCAACTTCCCCAGACAGAAGGTGGATATTTAGTATTGATGAAGTCACGGCGAGCAACATGCTGGCGGTACTTGTCGATGTTTTCGCTGTGGTGATTAGAGAGGTGGAGCCAGGGGAGTGTGGACTCTGGTTTACAGTTCCTTGTTGATGTTCTCCATGACTTAGTTACACCCCCAAAATGGATTTTTTCCTCTAGATTTGGGAACTTTACCTCTACCATGTTGAAAATATGTTCTGGAAGATCCGGCCATGGTGTGGAATTGTTGGATTCTTTGCCACCTGAATTTTGTTGCTTCTGATGCTGCTTCTTATTCTTCCACTTTGGAGCCATTTTTTGTCACGGGAATAATAAGGATAGGAAGAAATGTTATGAATTGAAAGTTGAGAAATGAGGTTGAACTTAAGGTTTATGTTCCTAAATAACAAGCACATAGACTTGATCTCCAAGAACACTAATATTTTAATCATTAGAAAAAGAGATTCATACTTCATCAACAGGAAAGAGGTGTAGACTGTAGATATCTTCCTTGGGCAATACGTTTGGTGATATATAAGTCAAAGATGATGAAAAATTCTCATTTTATCACTTGCTTGCTCCAGAGATAAGGACAATATTTTCATGGTATTAAAATGAAGAATTCATTACGATCAACTTAAACTTCAAGTGAAATTATTTATTAAAAAGCATTAAATAATTTGATATATTTGGCAAAATTATTATTTAATAATTACAAAATATTAACTTTATATTAAATTAACTGCACCTGAGTTTTCACCAATAAATATTTAAAACTGTAATTGATAAAATATAATTAATCTAGTTAAACGACAGCTTGATTATCTTGAAGCTGAATTTAAAAAGTTAGGATGGTTATCATGTATCACAAGTGGTTGCACATTAGAGTTAACATTAGTGAACTGTTTACTATCTAATCTAATCTAATTTTAATAAAAGAATAAAATGACACCTTTATAATTAACCAAATAATTACAACATTTATTACTATCATGCTTGTATTAAAAATTAATTTCACTACCAGCATTATTTATTTATAGAATAATACTACGGAATCAATGTTAAGGAACTAATGGAGAGTCAATGAGTATAATTAAAAAAATAATAGGTGATAAAAAAAAATGACATTGACTTCCTATTATCTCTCTAATATTGACTAGTAAAGCTTTCTCCTATTTATAATGTCACAACTCAAATATGTTGGCATGTATAAAAAGGATAAAATCAACAATGATATATGAAAATGTTTATGGTAGAAAAAGAATAAAATAAAATTGTGGTAGAGAAAGAGGGTGAGAGAAAAAAACATTGGTAGCGTAACATTAATTAATTAATTATCCCTTCATTTTATATTATTTGTCCAATTTTTTTTTAATATGTTAATTAAGGTAATTATTAATTTATATTAAAAGTTTAAAAAATAATATTAAAATTACAACAATATTCTTATTATTAATGTAATAAAATTTTTTCTTTTTTTAATTGATCACTATTAAAATAAATTTGATTGATTAAAATGAAAATGCATTAAAAATTGATGAATTAATTTTTGAAATTATAAAATGATATAATAGAAAAATTATAATTAAATATACCTTAAAGTTGTAAAATAGGTAAAATAATTTAAAACAAGAAAAAAATTTAAAATGGGCAAATAATATGAAACAATAAATGATAATAAATTGATATGGACGAAGGCATGAGCAAGAGAATCTCTGAAATGGTCCAAGTAACCATAAAGAGATGACCACCTCTCGAATTCCCCGCCACCTGATCCTCCATCATGTTCCCCACTCTCCCACCGTGATTCACCCAATTCAGCCTCACATGCAGTCTCTTGCATTGGGCTGATTCCGCCCCGCCCGGCCCTCATGAATTTCGCTCCCGCCTTCACTGTTTTCACCGAATTCGGATGCGGCTACGTCCTCCTCTCCTGCTTCTCTCGCCTCCTCAACCTCCTCGGCATCTTCCTCATGTTCGCCTTCTGTTTCAAGTTTCTCCGATTCGCTTGGTACGCCAAGAACCACTTTCGCTTCTTCTGCGATTCCGGTGGCATCCCTAGATACCGCATCATCCTCGATGCTCCACCGCTTCCACAACCACCTCCCAAGTCCAAGCCCGATGTTATCGACCCTTCCCAATCCCCTTCCATCGCCGCACTTTCCCCCTCCAAGAAAGCCAGACCCTATTCCGAAGAGGCATCCGAGAATGAGAGCTTGATTGTTGATGAAGACGACGTGTTCGACATAATCTCTCTGAGAAGGTTGGTCAAGATGGAGCGCCGCAAGGCCAATGCCGCCTGGTCCGACCTCGAGAAGGAGCGCACTGCCGCTGCCTCCTCCGCCGAGGAGGCAATGGCCATGATCCTCCGCCTCCAGAACGAGAAGAGCTCTGCCGAGATCGAATCCAATCAGTTCCGGAGAATGGCGGATGAGAGGCAGGGTTACGAACAGGAATTGATTGAGGAGTTGCAGTGGACGATCAACCAGCATGAGATTGAGAAGAACGTTCTGGAAGAACAGATAGGTTCTTACAAGGAGGAGCTGAAGCTGTACATCACGGAAGAAGAGCTAAGGGAGCTTGAGCGGGAGCTTGAGCTTGAGTTTGGTTTCGATAATAATGATGTTGGACCACCACCCCCTGAATTAAACAAGCATGAACCACCTAAACCTGATGCTAATGACAATAATACTCGTGGTGTTCATGTTGGTGATAACTATGGTAATGTTGATGAAAATAGTGATCGTGGTAGTGTCATTATTGCAGATGATGATGATGATGACTACGATGGTCGTAGTGTTATTGTTGCAGATGACGATGATGGTGGTAGTGTTGTTGCAGATGATGACCATGCTGGTAGTTTTGTTGCAGATGATGATTATGGTGGTAGTGTTGATGTTGCAGATGATGGCGATGGTGGTAGTGTTGTAGCGGATGATGACCGTGGCGGTAGTGTTGTTTCAGATGATGACCGTGGTGGTAGTGTTGCTGCAGATGGTGATGACCATGGTGGTAGTGTTGTTGCAGATGGTGATGACCGTGGTGGTAGTGTTGTTGCTGATGATGACCGTGGTGGTAGTGTTGTTTCAGATGGTGATGACCGTGGTGGTAGTGTTGTTGCTGATGATGACCGTGGTGGTAGTGTTGTTTCAGATGATGACCGTGGTGGTAGTGTTGTTGCAGATGGTGATGACCGTGGTGGTAGTGTTGTTTCAGACGATGACCGTGGTGGTAGTGTTGTTGCAGATGGTGATGACCGTGGTGGTAGTATTGTTGCTGATGATGATGACCGTGGTGATAGTGTTGTTGCAGATGATGAACATGGTGGTAGTTTTGCAGATGATGACCGTGGTGATAGTGTTGTTGCAGATGATGACCATGGTGGTAGTGTTGTTGCAGATGATGACGACCCAGAGCCAGATGATCGTTCTGATAATTCATTAGTTAGTTCCCCTAAAACCCAATCACAGGACTTGTAAGTTTTTTTTTCCCCATTTGGAAAAGATAGATACAGAGAAAATGCTTTTTTGCATTAGTTTTTGTTTTGAAGTGTTTTGGTTTCTCAACTGTAAATTATATTTACACATAATTGAGTTAATCAATAATAATGCTGAAGGCGGCTTACTTAGATAGATATACTTTTTCCCTGTTGTGTATTTCTTTCATGCTCAACTTTAAGGTTTACTAGTGTAGCTTTGCTTATAAATTTAGTGGGACATTTTAGGATCTGATGCTTTGGGGGTTTTTAACCAAGTACTGTGCATGCAATGGGTGTGGTGGGTCAGGGTCAGTCTCTCTTACCTTACTGGAGTGTAAAAGGGGTGTCACTTTACACTTCAAACCCTTTATCTCTGCTAGGTGATGGTTCCCTCTTATTGATTTTGGCTCTTCTTACTCTAAGTGTCTTCACAAGATTACTAACTCAGATCTCAAAGTTGTTAGTTTGATCTCGAGTACACCCTACAAAAATAGTTTCAGATCACAGTTTAACTATGATGAATGAATTGCATTGATCAACTTAAGTCTCTAGAGTCTAGATGGTTATAGGCTGGGATATACATATGCTGTTGACAATAATGTACTAGGCTAAAGTTTCAGGTTCACTCGGTTAACTTTGTTTCATGAATTGCATATTTTTAACACTTGACCACGCTGCAGGGATTATTTGCTGTAGAGTGTATACACATTAAATTAGTAAATTAAATTAACCTTAACTGCCAGGTTTACTGGTTTGTGTGCGATGAATTTCATTGAGCAGTTAAAATTGCAAGGTCCGCATATCTACCGGTTTAATTGCCTGTAGCCATTACTGTATATGCAGTAGAGGGCTGGTAGTTTTTATTTGGATTTGATGGCCATATATATCCTATATCCTATATATTCAAGGACCTTCTATTCAGTTTCCTTTCAAACGAAAAAAAAAAGGACCTTCTATTCAGTTTGTGTAGTCTCTTTTGCCTGGGGAGAAAAGACTAAAGAGCAGAAATAGGGGAGGGTTTGTAATGCACATACTTTGGGGAATTAACTGCATTCTGGATGCAAGTGTTCATATCATGCTTACGTGATTTCCCTTGTTCAAAGTTCTTTACATTATTCCTTTATACCAGAAGATATGAGCTAGAGCTACTTCTCTTTAACAACGAAAGCATTTTAGAGCTTGTGGAAATGGGGTTCTTCCAAAAATACATGTTCTTCCTGTTCTTCCCAACAATCTGCCGAAGAGGTGGCAGGTACACAAGCACTGACCATAACACTTTGAGCAGATTGATCATAATTCATAGATTCTAACCGAGACATACTAAATGCAAATTAATGAATTATATTCGAGAGCCATCTTTTGAAATTGCTTACTCCTAACTCCTACTCTTATCATCAACTTATTAAAATTTTGGGCACATATGCCACGGATAAAGCAACAGCGATTACGTCAAAAGAAAAAATATATATGAAGTTAATTTTATCAACAAACGAAAAGGTTTATATGAATGTTTTATATTAGCCATCAAATTGAAAACCAATAGAGCCTCTAAAGTTACAATACGAATCTCCTTTGCAAACTTAATAAAAATGTTCATACATAAACTCTGGATATTAATATTTATTTTATTATAAGAAATAATTAATAAATCATTTAAACCTATTAAACAAAAATATTACTACAACAATAAACCAAATAATCTTTGATACTTATTTATCGATTTCATTAATCATTAATTATTTTCCCCTTCCTCTCTGCCTTTTTCCTCCTTTTCTCAATCCAATAGTAGTTGAGTAGTTCCTTGTGTTGGAAATATTGCTCCGAAATGATAATCCACGTTTATTATAAAATTATTTAATCAAATAATATTTAATACTCCTAGTTGTTGCGAGAGATTGAATCTGATTTGGATGCTTATCAGTTTATTTTGTCCTTTCTGGTTTCTATAAGTTGACACACCTTTGCGATTAGCATCACTTGACCAGCTTTACCTTCGTTTATCGCTTCTCACTCCCAACTCCCAAATTCTCCATATCCTTCATTTCTTCTTCACACACCAAACCACGATTTACAGCTAGGAAATCCCCAATGTTGCAGCTTTCTATTCAACGAGGTTAGTGAAACTATTTCCTGCTCTTTCTTCTTTTTGGGTGCCCAGATATATCTTGTTGATCAATCCTTAAAATCTGGATTCTGATAGGGAAAAAGTTTGATTTTTTATATTTGTGCAGTGAAGAAGTTGAACATTTTGAGGCCTCAGATCTTTGCTTTGGGAAGTTCATATATGTCAACGGTTGCTCAGCCATCTGCCAGCAAGCGCAATCCCCAGGTAAGCTCAGCTTTACATTCCCCATCAACAAAGTTGCATGCTTTTGTTCCTTTTCAATCCCAACTAATTAGTGAGGTAGAATATTATATACTATTATATTATTTATTTTGGTCCCATGTGTAATTCATATTGTATTATGGCTTGAGGAATTTCAGAGTGGAACTTAACTGTTAGTTAGAAGTGGATTTCACATGATAAACATCAAGCTCCTGTACGGTCAATTTATGTTGTTTTATATCTCATTCTCCCTTCCTCTGTTAATTGTGTTTTATCAGAGGGTTCCAAATCTTATTGGTGGCAGTTTTGTTGACTCAAAATCATCATCTTTCATTGATGTCATAAACCCAGTAAGTGTGGTTTCAAAGATAAAAATATACAGTTGAATATTTGTTTATGGTTTTGAGCATTGCAGACTTGTAATGTTTCTATAATCTGATCATAGGCAACCCAAGAAGTTGTTTCGAAACTTCCTTTGACTACAAATGAAGAGTTTAAAGCTGCTGTATCTGCAGCAAAGAAAGCATTTCCATCATGGCGTAACACTCCTATTACAACACGCCAGCGTGTTATGCTGAAAGTTCAGGAGCTTATACGCAGAGATATGGTAGGCATTTTGGAGCATGATTGAGCTCTCATATTTGTTTGCAAGCATATCGAGACCAATGCCAGCACTGCATGCTACCATTAATGATTTATTAAGTATAAATGCTTACTTTTTAACTGCTTTAGGATAAACTTGCACTGAGTGTGACCACTGAACAAGGAAAGACATTAAAGGATGCACAAGGAGATGTATTTCGTGGTTTAGGTTGGTTTTTCTTGTAATGAGATTTTGGTTGAGCTGAACTCATAGTTTTTGATGATGGAGCTCTCTGAATATTTTAATTTATGTTTTCTAGAGGTTGTGGAACATGCTTGTGGGATGGCAACTCTACAAATGGGGGAGTATGTTTCAAATGTAGCACATGGAATTGATACTTACAGCATTAGAGAACCACTTGGTGTCTGTGCTGGTATTTGTCCTTTCAACTTTCCTGCAATGATTCCCTTGTGGGTAAGTGTCTGTTACTTTTGATTTTGATTGTGCTTTTGTCTTAATTCATCATTTCATCTTTGACCTTTAATTATTCAGTTAACCTTTATTTATTATTTGTCCTGCTGTCAAATTATAAAAATGTCTAATCTATAGGAAAATCTAGAAACTTTTAGCTGTAACAACTTTGTATTTGTCTATCCATATAATTGTATAGGAACATAGCATATGTGTTATGTAATACTGGATGGTTCATGGTAACAGATTTCAAATGTCTACGATCTATCTGCAGATGTTCCCAATTGCTGTTACCTGTGGTAATACCTATGTTCTAAAGCCATCCGAGAAAGATCCAGGTGCTTCTATAATGCTAGCTGAATTGGCATTGGAGGCTGGTCTGCCGGAAGGTGTCTTGAATATTGTCCACGGAACTCATGTATGCATCGCTATTTCTTTTTATTAAACAATTTTACTTTATCTCTGTCCTGTGATACTTACCTAGGGAAGTCACTTAGGGGCTCATTTGGCATTTGACATCTTACAATATATTCAACAAATCCAATATGAAATTTTGCAGAATCATGAATGTTTATGCTATTATAAATGATGATATATTCAAGTGTAAACCACTTGTTATGTTTATCTTTCTTACTGTTGATGTTCTTAATTATGCATTTACTGACAGGATATTGTGAATGCTATTTGTGATGATGACGACATCAAAGCCATATCCTTTGTTGGTTCAAATGTTGTAAGTAATCTAGTAATGTGTATTTTCCAGCTCATTCTTTTTGTGTAACTACTTTTTTGTGACCCTAAAGAAAATATTGAGCCAAAGTCAACTATGTTGTATTATTGCATGCTTGATAAAATTGAATCATTTTGATGGTTTAGCTCTGCTTTGATAGAAAGAATGATAGAAGTTAACTGATTTAGACACTAAAATTTTGCAATGGCATTCTTTCTGTGTGCTTGTCTGATGATATTCTTTTTGTGTGGAAGGCTGGAATGCACATATATTCAAGAGCAGCAGCTAAAGGAAAACGTGTTCAAGTAGGTGCATTTTACTTTTACTCCCCTTTGTAAAATTGTTGTTTTATGTCCCCCATGCAATGATAGGAAGTTGGACACCTAACAAACTTTTATCTTCAGTCTAATATGGGGGCCAAGAATCATGCCATTGTCTTGCCAGATGCAAATGTTGATGCTACTTTAAATGCTTTAGTTGCTGCTGGTTTTGGTGCTGCTGGACAAAGGTGCATGGCTCTCAGCACAGTTATTTTTGTTGGAGGCTCAAAACCTTGGTAACATACCCTATTCTCTTTCCATTTTTTTTTCTTTTTACAATTTCTGTCATAGCATCTAACACTGACACAATTTTTGAAGCTCCTTCTCTAGTTAGGTAATGTGTTGTATATATTTGTCGTGTGCCAAACTGAATAATCACCCTTGTTTTACCACAGAATAAGGCAACTTCTCTAAAGAGCAAGTTTTGTTTAATTTCCGTGTGATCAAAATTCTGAATATTGTTATTTTAACTCAAATCGTAGTGTGATCAATTCATTGTTCGCCAGAGAAAAGACTTATGAGTATTTAAACTTTCTGATGACACAGATGTTTGAGAAGATCAATATTTTTTTTTTGGCTTTGGGAAACTGACTTGAATGATGTACTTAAAATATATATTTTTGAATGATTACATCCTTCACATATCTTTCCAGGGAAGCTAAACTTGTTGAGCGTGCCAAAGCCCTAAAAGTAAACGCTGGAACTGAACCCGATACTGACCTGGGTCCAGTCATCAGCAAACAGGTTTTGTTTTTTTTCTGAATTTACTCTTTTCTGGGCTGTTAGTTCGAACTTTGAATTAAAAATCACTGTTGCTGGTCTTCATAGTATCATTTCCATACCATTTTTGTATATGTGCTTTCACAGGCAAAGGAGCGGATACACAGATTAGTTCAATCTGGGGTTGACAGTGGTGCCAGACTATTGCTTGATGGAAGAAATATAGTGGTAGCCTTTCTGCCTTTATATTATTATCTTTTTTCAAGTACTCCACATCCTTAGTGAAAATAAAGAATAGGTAGAATAACATACAGGAGGTGAAATAAATATAATTTGATTTCGTAGGTAGCTAAACTCATGTGCCAGTTAATTATTCAAATACCAGGAAGAGAAATAGAAATGGAGCCTTTTATGCATGTATCTCTTTTGTCGCAACCTTTTAAAAATTTTCCAAGGTTGTTGTGCTTGGTAGAAAACATGATGCCAAAGTGCCCCAGCAAACCAACAGAACTCTTGGCTTAACTTTCTTATCCAGATTTTTGTTTCTTAATTATTTTTTCTTGCTCCTTGTTTTTGCGAGTTGACTATACTCCCATTAGGCTGAGATACAACAAAATAAAGCACCATAAAATGGAACGTATAATGGCAAATGTGAAGAAATATATTTGGTTCATGATTATATTCCATTTTCCGTTTTCATAAGATAGAGCAGTGCTTGCCTAGGCCTCTGTTTTAGCTATACATGTATTTTTTTCCCAGTGTATTCATAATATTTATACATTCATATGTGCATGACAAGTAGGTCCCAGGGTATGAATCTGGAAATTTTGTTGGCCCAACCCTTCTATCAGATGTCAATGCCAACATGGAGTGCTACCAGGTATTTTCTTACAATTTCTAAAGCTTCTACTTAAATGAATTTCATAGAGACCTGAAATTTTTTATGTATATTCAAGTATTCAATTTGATTGTATGTACCATGGTATGTGCAGGAGGAAATTTTTGGCCCAGTTCTTCTTGTGATGGAGGTAGGTCTATTTGTCACTCCCACCCTTCTTATAATGAGAAAAAAAAAATCAATCCTTGGTAAAAGTTTTACCTGATTCAAAGCAATTGACCTCGTCCTCCCAATTGATTAATGATTTTCAATTTAAAAAATATATATATTTGTTGAAGAGATTCGTTTATCTTGTAGATTTTATGCTTGTTTCAATATAAGGATATGCTGATTCAGTTTATTTCTGCTGTCTTTTTATCATCAGGCTGAGAGCTTGGATGACGCCATAAACATTGTCAACCAAAACAAGTATTTGGTTTTACAACGCCTTCTTGTTATTTCTGTTGGTTAAACTGCTGTGTTTCTTGTTCTGAAATTCTGAACTTTCCAACAGGTATGGTAATGGTGCTTCAATATTTACTACCTCGGGTGTTGCTGCAAGGAAATTTCAGACTGAGATTGAGGCTGGACAGGTAATGTGTTACACTGTTACATAAGTGGGAACTTCTGCATTTTCTCTTAGAAGTTGGAATTATAGTGTAAATGAATTTCAATCAGTAGTATAATATAGCAATCTTATGGATCATGATTCGTCACTGCAATTGTACCAGGTTGGCATCAATGTCCCTATTCCGGTTCCTCTGCCCTTTTTCTCATTTACTGGCAACAAGGCATCATTTGCAGGGGATCTCAATTTCTATGGTAGAGTGATTTCTCTGTCATTTTTGCTCATGATGTAGGCTTATATTATACCTTGAATTTGAATTTGATATTGTTTGTTGCAGGCAAGGCAGGAGTTAACTTTTATACACAGATCAAAACAATAACTCAGCAATGGAAGGATTCTGCAGCTGGTGGTGGCAAGGCTAACTTGGCAA
>JASCZI010000011.1:158514-180435 GCA_036250425.1 Stylosanthes scabra
AATGAACAAGTACATATTGTTTCTGAAACACTTGAATAAAATCAATGTTTAGGTCTCATGCTCTTCATTTTCCTTCTCTTCCTACCTCTAATCTCACATCTCTCGTGTATGCATGTGGACTACATGATTTTATGGTCCATTATAACAATTAACAAATCAGTTTCTTTTTACTGATCGGAATCAAATCTAAGTAAGTTTGATCCAAAAGAAACTAAGAAGGGAAAAAGAAAAAGCGCTTCCAAGTTGATGATAAAATCACAGTAAGGAATGCGGTTAAGGTGATAAGTAGCTTTTATCAATGAGATGTAGATTTCAATGTAGCTCATAAGAACTAATTCATAAAACAAACTAGATGAAACACTGCATTCTTGTTCCCAAACCCACTTTAATAATTTATTAGTGACAACATCTCCATTCTCTTTAGTGATTGCAGGGTTAGTACTAATAATAGCTTGCTTCATCTTTAATTAAGTAGAAATTATTTCCACCAAAGTGTTGAAATCCTGAGCTGCTTTCCCTTCTGGCTTAGCTGCATCTTCAACAATCTTCTTCACCTTGGCTGCATTCTCCCTAATCTTCTTGCCTTCTTCCGCCACCAGAATCAGATTCAAGCTTTTAACCAACCTATTCTTGGTGATCACCCTACCTTCAACCATGACCCCAATCTCCCAAGCATCCTGCACCATTCTACCAGTTATCCCTTGATCTCCAAAGAATGGTCTGCATATCATAGGAACACCATTGCTAATGCTCTGAATCACAGAGTTACAACCACAGTGAGTCACAAACACTCCCACAGAACTGTGTCCTAAGACTTCAGCTTGAGGAGCCCAGGGCACTATTTTCCCGCGCATGCTTGTCCTCTCAACAAACCCTTCTGGCAAGACACCCTTGGCATTGTCCTTCATAGACCATAGAAATGGAAGGCCACTTTCTTCCAATGCTTCCGCTGCCGCCACCAGCTCATGAGGTGGTGGTGTCACCACTGTCCCAAAGCAGACGTACGCCACTGATCTAGCACCTTGCTTATCCAACCATGACAAGCACCCAGTTGCATCTCCTTCAGATGATGATGATGATTTCAACAAAGGTGAAATCATTGGAGCAAGGTATAGCAAAGACTGCAGCTTGGATCTCATGTCTTGAACAAACAGTGGTGGGTCTAATTCCTCAAAGAAGTTCATGATCACTGCCTTTGCTTGAGGCAGAACGCTACCTAGTGAAGCTAGTGTTTTCGAAAAAAGTGTCTCATCCTCACCGCCGTAGATAACATCCTGCGGCAAATCTTGTACACGAACCATGGGCAAACCAGGTAGAAAATCCCCCAAGGAAGCTGTTTCTCCAACAGAGGCATTGGCACAAAAGTCCCTTATGGCTTGAGTATAAAAATGAGATGAGAGTGTGCATGACATGGCAAGCCAAACGGGAATCCAAGGAACTTGAAGGTTCTGTGCAACAATGAGAGAATCAGTGACAAAAGCATTAGAAATGATGCAAGTGACTCTTTGCCTTGTGTCTGCAACTGCTAAGTCTATTCCCTCTTGCAAGTTGTGTGGGCCAGTGTTGAGAAAAAGATCAATCTTTTCAACTGGGTGGGAGCCCAGAATATGACCCTGTGGGATTCCATCACTGATGCTATAGGCCTTTATGTTAGCTGGGATATTGTTGTTGTTGGGGTTTGGGAAAAGGATTGCATTGGATTTGTGAGTGCCAATGAATGAGAAAGAGCAGTTTGGAGCTGCATGAGCTAGGTTGATAACAAGGTTTAAGAGAGGCTCGAGGTGGCTGCCAAAGGGGAAAGCAAAGACTGCTACATGTTTGTTTTCATCACCTCTTGAGTTTGTCATGGTGAATGTTTAAAGCTTCAAGGTGTTGCTGCTGTTAATGGTGGAATTTTACTTATATATATACATTTCATTTGAGAGGGAATAGTTCAGTTGTAGAGCGGTTGGTGGTGGTTGGGCACTCTCCACTCTCCAGTCTCCGCAACATTTGACCGTTAACTTGTGCTTGCGTGGCAGTTACATACTTACCGATCCATGCCATTCATTTCTTGGTTATATACGATATGCATGAAACATTACTGTAATGAGATATCAAAATTTCAAATTATTTTTAACTTTCCTAAAACGGTAAAACGTTAATACTAGATGTACTAGGTGTACACACCATTTAGCAATACGGAAAGATGTAAGCATTAGCACAAAAATAGGTAAATTTTTGTGTTAATGTTTACATTTTTTGTGTTATTAAATGATGTGTATATGTGTATAATGGTACACATAGATTTATTCTTCCTCAAATATATATATATTTTTTATAAAAGAAGCTTACCCAATCTAACCCTATATTTACACATGAAAGATCTTATCCAATCCTGAATATGAGAAATTAACTTTCTGTAAGATGAAATGGACAAGTTGATCAATAGGATTTGATCCCCTCTAGAACATATAAGTGATAAATCAGCAACCAACCCAACTCCAAATAATTCAGATCCAGATTTTGTGTGTAATAAATAACTTGAAATTAATTAGTGAAGCATAAAGGGAAATCACCATAGCCTTCTAGTTTGTTGGTACAAGTCATAGTGCAAGTTCACCGCCCACTCTGTCCTCTAAGACAGAGCAAATCATTTTACCATCCCCTCCATAATTGATTGCTTGCATGTTGGGATCCACCATTCTGACATCTCTCAATACTCTTGATGCATGCTGAAGAGTCTTCTTCCATGGATATAATTAACAAAATATTTGTCCTCGTCAATCCAAAGTTGTTTCACTGTTCGTGGAAATTAATAAAATCAAAACTTGTTTATCACTATAACTTGTCATCACCCGAACAATATATTTAACTCGTAAAGAAACATTTTAAGTATATCATAATTTATGATAATTCAATTATTTTAATTATCATTTCATCAATATTAATTGCCAAATTACTATAAAAAAAACATGTACTTATGAATAATTTTAAAAGTATCTGCTACTTTTTAAATTACTTCGTACTTATTAAAATTAAAATATTTAATATAACTTCGTATATTAATAAATTTTCATATTTACCTTCAATTAATTGTTGATGTCAAATAGATCAAAATTTTTTGTACTTATGTTTACGATGATATTTTATGTTTTAAAAATTATTGTTACTTATATTTATTAAAAAGTCATTTTTAGTTTAATTTATGAAATATCAGTACTACGTCTTTTAAAAAACTTATTTTTCGGAAACTAACTTTAACAAGTTATTTATAAAAAGAAATTACCAAATTAAACTTAAATAAAATATGTTATAAAACAGTAAAAGTGGCCTTTATATATTAATGTGCAGCTGAGTACTGCTGGATAATAAATAGGAAAGCGATGTTTTTTAATCACGTTTGAAATACGAGTAAACATTATTATTCCGCCACTATTTTTTACAGCTTTAATTATAGATGCAGTGCAAAACATCTTTACAGCATTAATGTTTGTGATAATTGCTACTCCTACTCTCTAGTAACTGATTTTGTTGGTGATAGTGTATACTAAACATTTTCCTTTTTATAAATCCACATTGATGGAATATACACATGAGACGTGTTCAAATATGGACCAACTAGATGGTTTAATTTGAGAGAGACAAAGTCATTAAGCACAATAATGTTACGATCATAAGATTTATTGAAACCAAATTCCTTTAAAAAAAATTGAAACCAAATTAAATTTCAAGCAAACGCAAATATCTTAATATTAACCCCCTTTATTCATGATTAAAGAATTTACATTTCTTAAAAGTTTTAATAATTTAATTATTTAAATATTTTAATTTAAATTTACTTTATTCAAATCTTATATTTGATTTATAAAATGTTTTATTTGAATAACACAAAGGTGAAAAAAATAAAAGAAGAAGAAAAGAAACATCTAAGGGACAAGAGGTTTATCTTGCTTTAAATTAAATTTTATTTTCCTTATTAAAAGTATAAAATTAAAATCATTTCTTTCCCAAAAGTTCTTTTTTTGAAAAAAATAGTGATAGCATCTTCATATTTTATTAAATATTTATTACTGTATATGTATTTTTTTTACAGTTACTGTATATGTATTAAACAAAAGATCTATTGCAAACCGTTTAGAAAATATTCAGCAATTTGTGAAGGAGATCAAAATATCACTTCAATCTTCAATATATATATAACATCCTTATCTCAGAATTCATACATGTATGATTTTTTTTCGGCTTTATACATTTATTATTATTAAGTGCGAGTCAATCCATAGACTAATATAGCCGAGCTATAATGGGTTGGGCTACTACATCATAATCGAGCTATAAATTATAATGGTAGGATTGTGACATAGGAGGAAAAAACTGAGATTTTGATATTGAATTTCAGAGGGGAATAAAAAAAAAAAAAGAAAGAGAAGGGCATTAGTGAAAAAGCATGTAAAGATTATAATGGTTTCTTTGTAAAATGGGTTGCATTAGTTGATGAATGAGGAAGATATGGTTATACGTAAACTATAAAGATTAAAGAGCGTTACCTTTAATTCCGCCAATCATAGGGTACGCGAGTTATGAATCAAAATAGCACCAAAGATTATATAATAAGGTGAAAGCAATGAAAACACAAAAAGATTCGAAACACTTAGAAACAATTGGTACACTCAATGTAGCATATAGCATGGAATTAGAATCCCATCCATTATTATTATAACTACTAATTTATATCGCTATCAAGAACAGATTCATTAGGAATTTTACCCCCTACCCATAAACCCGGCCACATTCATGTTGCCGCTTAATCAATCACACTAATTCCCTTCTCTTCTCCTCCAATTTAATTGTCAACTTAGAAAATAATATAACGGCGTTGGGTCAAAACCACGAGTCATACATAAAACCTTCAATTTTCTTTTCAACTTTTGCAATCTAAAACGTATAAGCCAAAGGGGTGTTGGAATCAGGATAAGGATGTAATAAAGAGAAAAAAAGCATGGGCAGTTTGGTAATTCAAATCTTTTAAAAAAGAGGCAAGCAAGTAGCAAGTTTGGCATTGGCAGGAACTCACCATAAATACACCTGTTCTTGTTCTGACTACTGACTATAGCCAGTCAGCAAGATTGAAGCTTGAAACAAAAACGAAGAGAAAAGAATAATCCGTGTTTGTTTCTCTCTATCTTTTGCAATGGATAATGAGATGGTGATGAAGATGATGATGGAGGGAGATGATGAGATTGAGAAGAGGTATGCGGTGTTGCTGTGCGCAGAGGATTCGGAGTACGTGAGGAAGAAGCACGGAGGGTATTTTGGGGTTTTCGTGAGAATGCTGGCGGAGGCAGGGGAGACGTGGGACGTATACAGGGTGGCGTTGGGTGAGTTTCCGGAGGAGGAAGAGTTGCATCTGTACGATGGGTTTGTTATTACTGGCAGCTGTAACGATGCATATGGTAACGACACGTGGATCCATGACCTCATCAATTTGCTCAACAAACTTAACTCCATGAACAAGAAGATCCTTGGCATTTGCTTCGGCCACCAGGTATAGCATAAATACTTTTTGGTTGTTTTCGAACATTTTAGGGTCACATTTATTATTCTATTCATTATATTGCCACGTCTCATAGTTTTATGTGATGGAAAACAAATCACTTTGAATCAGTGCTGCTTTAGAGCATCTGATTTGGCATGTATGCACTGAAAATTCCGTAATAATGCATAAAAATTCAATCAATATTAGTTAATAATTTAAATTAAAGATTATATTTTTTTAAATTTAAATATTTTATTTTTTTAAAAATACAAAATTGATGATTATATTTTTTTTTGTCATCAATACTTTATCCTTGCATTGGCATCCAGCATTTGGGCCACCTTTTAATTTATTTCTTTCATTATAATAATTTCACATCAATTCTCATACTGCTGTTTATACCCAGGTTTATCCGCTAGTTTGTTCGAGCTGTTGAGGCACTTATATTTTATTTAAGAAAAAGTACAGTTGTACATATCCAACCTCATGCTCCACTCCTTACTCTCATATTAATTAATTTGCTAAAAATATGTTTTTTTATATATATTTTAAATAAATATTAATCAATTTTTTAACAATAATTTTAAAATCAATAGTATACATAATAATTTAGGAAGGTTATTAGTATTTTTATTAGTTGATCTTAATAATATATTAATTTTATTAAAATTAATTAAGATTAACTGCTAAAAAATATTATCAATATTTTTAGTATACCGGATAACTTTTTAATAATTTATTTTTCAATAATTTATTTGGTGACTGATTTGATAAATGTACTGTCATCTTAAGATACATCACATGAATATCGTTAATTAATTTCACCTTAGAACTCGTCAACATAGCTGATAACACCTGCCACGGTTACTAAAAGTTGACACGGCCTTTATGTAATAAATTCTGCACCCGTTACTTTCGAATTAAAGAAAATATATCTTTTCCTATAATAACATACATGTTGCATATTACATCAACATTTATTTATTATCTCAATTCTGAATAATATTACCGAAAAGAAACTGTAGCAATAATTAGTTACCAGAATTGCACATATTATTACCCTTAATCTTATGATGACGTATGAGATAATGTTAGGCAATGAAAACCATACTTACTTTTTATTTGTTTGCTAAGAGTAGTTTATAGCTTTTGCTTGTGAAGGTTTTTGTATTTGTATTTTTGCACCGAAACTGCATATAGATAAGAGTGATTTTATTTGATTTGATCAGATTCTTGGGCGTGCATTGGGAGGGAAGGTGAGTCGTTCTCCAACTGGTTGGGACATCGGTGTCAGAACCATAACCTTGTCTTCTTCTTCACCATTGCCATTCTCATCTCTCGACATTCCATTAAAGCTTTCCATTATTGAGTGCCACAGGGACGAGGTGTGTACATTATCATTATTTAATAATTTCAATAAAAATTAATTAAATGATTACTATCTTATCTTATATAATATAAATGTTATGTTGGTGGTTTAGATAAGAGAGCTGCCAGCTAAGGCAGAGGTGATTGCATGGTCAGAGAAAACTGGAATAGAAATGTTTAGGTATGGAGATCACATTATGGGAATCCAAGGCCACCCTGAATACTCCAAAGACATTCTTTTGCATCTCATTGATCGCCTTCTTCAAAAAGATTACATCATGGTATACATGTTAAATTAAATTAAATTTATTGTGTGGAGTATGGGTGTAATTGTTTATTATTATGTGACAGGATGATATGGCTGAGGAAGTAAGGGAGAAGGTTGCACTTTGGGAGCCAGACATGGAGGCATGGAAGAGGGTGTGCGTCAGTTTTCTCAAGGGTCGCTTGTGACAAACAATAATCCATAATTAATTAATTAAGCAAATTAAGGGCGGGTTCTGTAGATAAATCATATGTTGAAGCAGTCAATATGGAAGAGGGATCAGATCATCATAGGAGTAATTAGTAAAATTAAGAAAGATTTCCACTAATATAATGCAGCTCAGCTACTTTAATTTTGCACATTAGGGTAGCTCAGCTGTGATAAATGGCAATTAATTAGTTGGATCGATCTATATTATGTAGTAGTTGAACTAAATGTATCATTAAAGATATAAATGGTGAAATTAATTAAGTAGTAGGGGAATAAAACGACCTTTACTGGTTTGTGGAAAGTAGAAATGCGTGTTAGTTATGAAATCTTGCACATTGTTTGGACTGATTATTACGCTATAGTATGATATCACTATCAATGAGCGAATAAGGTACTCGTTGACGAAAACCAAAAATTAATAATAGAATGTGCGTCTTTCAGCGTTAATCATTGTAGAGGCTACATAATTATGTCAACCACACTATAATAAAATTTCATACAACGGACTTAATTAATTAATTGGATGCATTTTATCTAAATTATTAAACCAACCTGCTGTATGGATATGTAATTCTATTTTTAAGACTGCTTGGTCGTTGTGTTATGTATGTGACCCTATGCTAAAAATAATTCAGCGTTAATATAGATATAGATATGTTGTACAAATAATCTAGCGCAGTGGGTTTGATTCGTTTCGGTATAGATTTGTCTTGTGTGTCACGATGGCTGGGTCTTGATTTTATAGGACATGATCATAAATACATTGGATGATTACATTAAACCTTCAATCTATCTTGTCTAATATTTAAATTGTATTGTTATTATCATCTTATTAATGCTGTGGAGCCAAACTAAATAAATAATTGTGAAACCAACCCAATGGTTATTAGTCCGCTTAAACAATTGTTGGAGGTTTGAAAATAATTCATTAGTCAGCTGCAGACCCTTAAATAGAGTTCAAATTAGCGATGAATTAATCCTTAACTCGGAATATACACAATTACACATAAACAAATAATCTGTGTCTCAATATTGAATGCTTTTAATAACTATTGTCTTTAATTAGACTTGGGGCTATATTCCCATTTCTAACTTCATTTCATGTCGTATGATGTATGCTTTTTTCATTATTGGATGAGTTGTCAAATGTTTATTGTGTCACATATTTATTTATTTTAAGAAAAATAACCAAAAACAGGGTGGTCGTTGTAGTTCTCCCAATGATCGGTTGGCAAAGTCAGAAATTATCAGGCTCGTAAACTTATAATAATGCGACTTATCATCATGACATCCTTTTTTAATGGATAATTGCCTACATTCTTTAATTTGATTTGTAAGTCTTTGTCTTTGTCTTTTGCATCCTAATATATGCATGCCATAGTCGTTCCTAGCTAGCGGCAACGACTTATCTGAATGCTTGTGTTAAAAACAGAAAATCAGATTCATTTGATTGTTTTTGTGCTACCTTAATTACAATGAGATGCTCCATATACTTTCAGAGTTTAATTATAATCGTGCATTCTGAAAATGATGAACTAGCAGAAGAAGAGAACAATTGGACAAAAATAAAATAAAGAAGAGCACACTGTAACTTGTTGATGGAATGACGAAGAAAAGCATTAGTGTATGTTGGGTCGGAGACCGATAAACATGCATGTTGTCAACCAATTACACATAAAATACACAAACACATCCTAATTAATCACTTCCTCAAGTGGAAAAGGTTTATGTGTTTTATGTGTACACCTAGCAAAACCGGTTATCAATTATATAAATTTATGCTTTAATTTATTTATATTATATAATAAGAAATTTTCACACAATTAATTAGTCACCTATTATCACATTTAAAATGTTTAATTTTTGCAATGATGAGAGATGCAATACACACCATCACGTTTTATTTTATTTTTTTGGCTAATACATAGAATGAAGATCAACATATTTTTATAAGTTGATATAAAAAATTTTCAAAATATACCAACAAAATATATATACTCATTAAAAATATTGGTCAAAAAATAAAATCTGCTGACCCCTTCAGCTTTTCTCATATTAAATTAATAAATTAACCATTTATTTTGGTTACATCTCGAGGTAGATATTCTTGTCTTTAATTTTCCCAATTTGAACTACTCCTAAAGTTAGAGAATTATTTTAACAATATAATTATCATCATATTCTAAATTATTGGCATATCACTACCATATATTATTGGCTATCATATGAACATAAGAAGTTAGCATCTTATTTAAATGATAAATAAATAGTTTAATTTTGGTGTATAATGAAAAAATATTTTATTCAATTATTTAACTATATTTAATTTTTTGAATGATCATACATGGAATAGAAGTGAAAAGTGAATATTTTTATTGATGTGCTTATGTATAATTAGTTGGATTATTCATGTACCAAAATTTTTAAATCGATATTGTATCAAAATTAAATTTTTTTAATCATACATATTGTCTTTTAATTGGAGTTTTTATGATTATTATTGTTCAAGAAGTAATTATTTACTATAAATTATTTTTTATTGATATAATAACATATATATATTTAAAAAAAGATATATGCTGATAAATGAGAATACATACAAACTAAAAAAATGAAAGAAAAAAAAAGTTTACACATGGTGAGCAAATATATAAGATAATATCAACTGTGAAAGGAGAGCACCACAAAATAAAAAAGACAATTGCGTAAGGAAAAACGTTGATTGAGTGTGTGTCTCTCTCTGTATATATATATTAGCAATTAATTTTAATTTATTCTATTCATTATTTAGCCATTAATATTAAAAATATTATTAAAGTATAATATTAAATTATAATTAAAGATATTTAAAATTAATAATTAAAAATGATGTCTAAAATAAATTAAAATAAATGATTATTTAATATTTCTCATAATAAAATGCTCTAAGAAGTGCACCAAGAAGACACAATAATATAAGAGAAATCTGATCCTAAACAATAATCAGAATTATTCAGAAAGTAAGTCTATATTCTATATAGTCCACAAAGAAACAATAATTAATGGGGAAAACACAACAACCACTTCCAAATCACTACGCATTAGAGGGAAAAGGAAGAGGAAAAATGGCCTCTTTCTAATAAGGCCATTATATTATTTGACCTAATTGATGAGCCTATGATTCATGTGTGGATGTATATAGACAAGAATTTCGTAATGATTCAGATTGATGGGTGCTTTTAATTAAACTGCACGTAATTTGTGATCTCGCTATGTAGTCCAATATAATTTAAAGGAGCAAGAGATCGAAAATCACAAGATATGAAAGAAAGAAAGAAAGAAAAAGATTTTCTGTTCGCTTCAGGCTTTAACAATGGATCGGCAAAGTAGTATCAATAATTTAGTGTAAAAAGGAAGTGCTCTTCCTCCAAAAGAAGCATATGAGTTTGTTCACAAATTGCCAAGACATAATAAGGGATGGAACGAAAAATGTGCCAAGTTTGGTAAATTAATCTGTCGAATCAAAGTTGTAATGGTGGAAAAACTTTATAATCATGAAAGCCATGCAACAATCATTGGCTCCGCTGAATCGTTCTAGTTTGTACGCACCTTTTCCGAGGTCGCTGGCTACTCGGTATGGTCCTCCCCACAGACGTCGCCAATGTACGGAATGTACCTTTTAGGGTTTGGGACTCCCGGCATAATCGGACGTGCCAAGACAGAAGGCTGTAGATTTATGTAAGAGGTAGGTAGTGTGCTAAGGAAGGATCGCCAAATAAGGGTTTGGGAGTCTCCGAGAGCACAGTAATTAAGTAGGGTTTTGAAAACGTACCTGAGGGAAGAGCTGATCTTCCCTTTATATACCCATGATGGGCCCGATCACATAGGGATTGGTTAGCATCGGCCTAGAGTATCCGACTTTCCAGGGCTCACTTTCTGATGCGCGTAAGTCGGATAGTCAGTTATCTCTTCGACTTGGTCCATACCTTGTGTTGGGCTTGATTGAGGTTGGAGCCTATATTTAAATATTGGGCCGTGCGGGCCCAATATCCGAAACAGCTTAACATTGTGACATTGCAAATCAAGAGGCTTTCGTTTTATTTTCATCTTAAATTAAAAATAGAATTTAATTGGAATACATTATCAATAATGTCTCATAAGATAAATTGTTGCACTGATATTCTCGCCAAAGTTGGTCATCGCCAACAACAAAATAATGATGATTTCAAAACTTATCAGACCATCCCATCTTTTCTTTCTTTAGCTTTTGAGGTTGATTAGGGGTGTACATCATCCTAACATTGTTTCATTATGATTTATTTATTTTTACATTTTAGTCCCATTGTGAATTTTAAAAAAAATGAAAAAAATTGATACACCTTCCAAAATTGAATTGTACAAGCATTTGAAAACAACTATTATTAGTTAGAGAATAAATCTAGGTATACATACATTTACTTATTTATTTATATATTTTTATATTTAATAAATACACGTGTTAAGTACAAAAATAATAAAATATAATATAAAAAATTTGAGTAAAAAAAAAAATAATTATTTTTTTTTAAATAAATATATGCATGTATATACATATAACATTATTATAATAATAAATACCAGTCGATATTATAGAATTTCTTTTCGCCTAAACTATATTATGCTACTTCTTTTTTGGGTGACAGCTATCTTATACTCTTTAGACTACGTGCCACATGGTAATATCGTATCAACATTACTAATTCATGTTTTACATAATTGACTTTTTTGCTTTTAATTATAACCAATAATATACTTACATATAATGAATCTTATATTTGTAAACACAATCAATCACAACAACTATGAGAGCTACATGTTATTACTGAATTTTCCTATCGGAATAAGTCTCAAGTTTGACACACAAAAAAGACAATCAATCACAAAGTTTTACATTCATATGTTTCAACTTATTTCTTTTATTATGATTTCTGAATTTTTTTAGAAAATCATATCTATGAATTTATTTTTGTTTTATTTTTTGGACCAATCACAATCGTTAATTTTTTGGGAGTCTTTCTTTTTTATTGTTAGACGCTTGTTAAGTGACTACTTAACTATTATTAAATTTATTATTATAGATTATAGATTCAATTCTTTTGGTTAATTCGTTTAATTGTGCATATTTATATTAATAGAAACATTTTACACCTCGCATGATTAATTTAATTGGTATAAATATTAATTGAGCTCCCCTCCTCCTCCTGCAATAACTTCTTCAGCGTTTGTTGTCTCTAGTTTTATGTGCATTTATATTGCACTGCATTTACGCTTTTTATTAACGAAAATAGCAGTTATTCACGAGAGACGAAACCCAGAATGAATCACTAAACATCGTCAACACGAAATTCTCTAAAAAAAAATAAAATAAATAACAGAAGAAAATCATTCTTCTAAAGAAGATTTAGAATGATTTCTAACAGTTAACATTCTGCTATTTATTGTACCGAACAACATCCGTAGACAATCTGAAGGGTGGTATGAACAATTTCTGACTATTTTAACAAAACGGGTATATACATTATCATGAATATTGAATGAAAACGATAGTGGAAACTGTGCAAGGTCATATACGCTCCCCTTATTCTTTGCTGGAGCTGTGGAGCATTGGAAAGTATATGACAACAAAAGGAAAGCTCTTAAAAAGTAAAAATGAGCAGTGAGCCAGTGACCAACATTCAATACCCATTTTATTCAGAAACGGTAATTGAATGTAGTCTTGCTTCGGCAGGCAAGGGTTCCAAAACCCACAAAATTGTCACAGCTTAAACAAATGAAAAAATAGAGATGGCTCAAGTCAAATTCCTTTGAGCTACTACCTACAAGGGGTTCAGCTATATTCATAGCTCACATATGCGGGTGGAAAAACTTACATATATGCTTCCCCACTTCCATTTGAATCTAAGCTTGATCTAAGTTCCCCAGAATGTGAAGACTTTCTTAAACTTTGGGTTATTGAGAGAAGCAGAATAGTAGTCCCCTGAACTATACATTGATGAAGTTGGCAGTCCATGAATTTTAGGCATGGTTATTGGGAGAAGCAGAATAGTAGTCCCCCGAACTATACATTGATGAAGTTGGAAGTCCATGAATTCTAGGCATGCCTGCTGATTCAGGCAAACTGTATCCTCTTTCTACTGTTTCGGCTTCAAGCGGTAGTTCGTCCAAGTCCTGCCAATAGAAAGTACAGTCAAAACTCAACAGACAACAGAAAACCATGGCCAATGATTAAGTGTAAATCAAGGCTAGCCATTATCATGGTCTAGAATTTGATGTGAAACAAAATTCAACAACTTGAATCAACCAGAACCAAACTAGTTTATAAAACAATATATGAAACCAATATGGACGAGAAGTTCATGTTTACACCATGAACATCTTCACAGAAATCAACAAGACCAGCTTTAGAGAGAATCAGATATGTTGTAAAATAACACAGGCACATGAACATTGATGATTAAATTATGAAAATCACCCACCCTAAACGCCTGTTGATAGGCACGGAGAAGCTCTCGGCATCGTTTTCTTTTCTTGGCAATCTCATCAGGTTCTCGCAACATCTCTTCAAACAGATCCTCTCTGGTATGTACGTAACATGCCAAGCACAATCAGCATAAGAGAGACAAAATTTTTAGATAAACACCAGAATAAATCTGAGTTAGCAGGACATAATCACCATCAGTTACCTGTATAGCTTTTGAATGAACACGTTGTGCAACTCTCTCTTGGTATTATTTACCTAGTCAATGTTATGTTAGCAAATAGAATATCATAGGATTCTATGAAAGTTCATGGGCTCATGGCCCAAAAAAGATATACTGATATCAACAAGAGAAGTTGCAAGAATCTACACCATTTCTAGCCATGCTAAAGACAAGCTGCCTACAATCAGTAAGCTTTAGGAGAAATAAACTAATGAGTTTTTTTAAGTTTAAAACCTTCTATCAAATATCACTAATGTCAATTGGAGAGAGAACACTCCAGATTAAGTAGAAAGATTAGGAGAGAATATGTATAATTCTGCAAAGCACATAACATCCTTTTTTTTATAGAAAGCAGGAGATCAAATATTTCTCACATTTTTATTCCAACATCTAATTTGAAAACAAAATTTTGCAAACATTGAAATAAAAATATGAAGTACCAAGAAGTGCATAATTGCTTTAGGAACAAGATCCTCAACATTTTTCCTGACAATGTCATAGTATGATGTCAAAAGCAACTTGGTTACTGTGATTTCGATAGCTACTGACTCTGAACTGCTCTCAGATGGCCTCAAGACAGGAGGAGGCTACAGAAACCAAAGCACATTGTAAGTAAACAAAATATGTGTGTGTGTCTCCATGGAAGGTATTGATATAGCTGATGATGATATGTCAATACATATATCCATACCTCTCTCAAATGAATAATGGAAAATGATTGCTCCATACCATGAATTGGTTCAATATGTTGCTTACTATCTGTATCATCCTTCACAGCTGGACGATTGTCACCATCACCAAACACGAACGGGAGCCTCCAACCCAATCCACCACCACTAGTGTTTCCTGGAGTTAAAAAGCCTCGAGCATTGAAAAAACATTAACATGTCTACTAGACAAACTCAATCCATAGAATAGAAAAACAAATTACCGGAAGGTATCACTTTTTCAACATCTGACTGAACACGATTTCCCTGTGTTTTATTGAAGATGTTCCAGAACAAGAAACTAATTTAGCATAAAAGAAACACGCACACATTTACATACGTATGTATCTTGGTTTAGGGTTTCATCTCGGTAACAGGATAAAGTTACATACCTGATCAATCACAACTCCATTAGGTTGTCTTGGAAGAGGAAGCATACCGCGCGACTTCCCATTTCTGTCAGATGCTGATCCCTTATCAGAGTCCAGAGCATCCTATTGAAAATTAATAAGAAAATTTAAGAACAAGCAAGACAGCATAAATTTGTGTTCACAGCTTAAAGCATGTGGAATAACTGGACAAGAGTCTGTAATAAGAATTATACCTTCACTCGAGTTACTGACAGTGAAACTCTAGAATTCTTCATCTGTTGCGCAGCAAGTTCTAATGCCTTACTTCCACCAATAAAATTTGGGTGGGAAGTGTTTATGTAATCCATCTGCATATTCAAGAAGTTGGAACATGGACTAAGACTTGATGAACGAGGAATAAGAGTATTGACTTGTGGGACATGGAGTATTAAATTGTTCTCGTAAGTTCCACAACATAATCAATATTCATTCTTATAATTTCAAGCAAAAGATACTTTGACATGGCACACCAAGCCATGACTGACCAAGAAAGCAAGCAAAGGGTAAAACTCAGTCAAGTAGAGATGAAATTTCTGAATCTCATCAATTTAAAATCTGAAGTGAGATATATCTGAATAAAAGAAGGCTTCACTTTCACACCCAAACTACTCCATTAAGAATTAATAAATAACTGACTCATTCTGTTCAGTGAGAAATTATTAAGGATTATGGGAAACAGGAACCGTTATCAACAAAATTCAGAGATACATGAGGTAACCAGAGTTGAAATTTAGAAGTAACATCAACAGTGAAACTACTATAATTTCCATTCCAACATTTTCCTTCAATATCAATTATGACATAAATCACTATTTTTGTCCGGTATATTTAAGTTATGGCATGAATAACCAGCAAAAGGTTATGATTTATTATATCAGCAGTCAAGGTCAATGATATCGTGAAACCATATCTAAAATTGACTGCATAACTGAATTTGAGCATTTACTATTAACATTTTAAATGTAATAGAAGGTGGAGACAGTATGCATTTATCCATTGAAATTGAATATCAGGCATACCTCCATTTCTATCAGATGTGCAATCATTGTCTCTGAGGGATCAAGTCCTTCTCGTAAGAAGTTCCCAATAACTTCATCAATGCGCTTTCTCAAGAAAGGAAAGCGCTGCAGTTCAGTGACCATACAGCGGTGGCTGATCTGAAGAGAAATCATTTTAAATTGGTGCATGCTTGTAAGATAGAAATGAGAGACAATGGCAAATATCAGACATACCTTAATTAATTCATCATATATAAACCTAGCACACTGAAGGCTTGGATCCAATAGACGAGATATTTGCCTTTTTATGAGGACTTCAAATGGGACCTAATTAATGGAATATAGTTGATAGATATGTTCTCAAATTTGAAGGGAAGAAAAAATTATAGGATAAAAATGTGGTCTCAATTAAACAAATGTGAAACAGGAATCAATAAAAATCAGGTTCAGTTCCGGATAGTTTGAAGATTAATGTCAATAAAATAAGAGAGTTCAAAGACCTACTTCTGGAACAAACAATGCCGATCTAGGTCCAGTTGCATTATGTATGGCAGTACGAATATCATCATCAGACAGATCTTCACATGGATCCACCTCCTGCAGGATAACACGAAGTCGCGTCACATAATAGGACTGAGCAACTAGCCCTGAATATATCATTTCTCAAGGTTCAAAGGCCACATATAAGGCTATCTGCCTGATGTGTGTGTTATGTGTGGAGCATATGGACAATACTAGACATTATTAACTACATGCTACAAGTTTTCATGCTTAATATTAAAGCTACATTGATGGAAAATAGTATCTAGATAAATAAGAACATTATATAGTATTTAAAATAACTTCAGAAATCTGTTTTTAAGTTAATTTCATACCAATTTGTCATGTGTCCCATAAAACTTAGAAATTGTCATATCCTCATGTTTGTGTCACTTTAAACGGTTATACCTATATCTCATTTCCTATTAGAGCTTTATCAGTACTGCCATATGTAAATACCAGATTATATACCTCTAAACTATTCACAAAGATGGATTGGAAAATATAGTGAATCCTTGCCCCACCGGATAGCTCGGAAGTGGACATCTCTTCGTTCTTCCCCTCCACCATGGAGGAAAATGCTGTTTTAAACAAGAAAAGAAAATATTGATAAGATTGAAGGAGCTAAGAAATGTGAAGGTTGAAGAAGGGATAAGGCGTCAAACAGTAGAGATAATTAGGTACGCCTACCATCACAATATTTTGATAGGATGTTCAGGAGAAGAGCACCCTGACCAGCCTGTTAAAGACAGAAATACAAGATAACATAATGTAAATTTACAAGTGAAATAAGAAAACATGTTGCTTTTATTTACAAGGATGATAATTTTATACAGTATATTTAAGAAGGCATAGGAACAGCTCTGTAATTTTGTATATTGACACATGCCTTGGACTCTGTGAGGTCTCCATAGCTTGCATGCTCTTTGGCAAGAGCAACCAGCGAAGTGCTTATACGAGCTCTCAGACCTGGTAAAACAGTTTTTATATGCTGTGCAAGAATCTGCAGAGATATGTAAAGAGAAAATATAACAAGTTTAAGTCCAGAAATCACAATCTTGAAGAATTTATGGTTTGATTTTGAAGAATCAGTCTTTAAATTGCATAATCAAGAAGATGCCACTAAATCTAGCATTTGAGACAGCAAAATAAATAACAGAGCTGATTTGTACTTTCAATGTTGCAGAGACTCTACCTGGTTCAATTTCTTTGCCAGTTGAGGAATTCCACAGCTGTCTGCTAGACCACTGTATACCTACAAACAGCATAAGAAAAATAAGCAAATGAAGACACATGGACTGAATAATAATAATATTAAATGGTGCATCCTTACAGGACGACTGCGGAAAAACTTCTCTTCAGCAACAAGAGCATCCTTTATACTTCGGTTCAAGAGAATATCCTGGTTTGATGACAGAACATAGACAACTATGTTTCAGCAAGACCAGCATGCTAATCAAGGAATTTACTAGGGTCTCATTTTTCCCCTCTAGTGAAGACCAAGTGCTCATGTGCACATGTGTATTTACTTACTTATTACAACAAATAGAACATATGCATGGGACAAATGTACCAGAATATCAAACACTCTCTTCACCATAGTATGATTTTATCATTACCTCCTGACAACGATTTACGACACCCACATAACCGAGCCGGAGAGGAACAACTTTTCCTAGTAACAGATTCCGGGCATCAGTACCCCTGTCCATGATATCTAACTGCAGGAGGGCCATATGAGGGCCTAAGCTTGTCAGAACTTCGAAATAACATTATATATTTCACAAATGTATGTTAGAACTTAGAAGAGTATACTGGACCTTTGTGATTACACCAATCGTTCTATTTCCTGCAATAGAACAACAAACAATTTAAAGCAATAGCATAGATATGAAAAGATTAGAGCTTAAGCCATTAGGAAGCAAAAGCAAACCATCCGGATCAGCAATTCCTGCCATCTGAAGAGCATCTGAATTAGCCAAATCCGAATTAGCTGGTGTGACAGCTAGAATAAGGCAGGAAGGAATTTTGATATATGACATGATCATTGTTCTGATTCGGGCTTCGATATCAGATGGCTGGTCACCAACAGGAACCTTCGTTATGCCCGGAAGATCAACAAGTGTGATATCCAGAACATTTGGAGAAAAAATCTTTAGACGAATCTGCTTATCCGAGACGCCTTTATTATCTCCTGCTTCCTTATCGGTTTCGGCCTATAGAGTATAGATAATAATAGTATAAAACGAAGTTAATCAAGGAAAATATACAAGTTAAAAGAAGCTGCAAAGAAAACACACTTAATGGACATTCAACACATGGTCAATTCCTCACCAATCCATCAAGAGTAATGCACACTAGACAATGTTAAAAATCATGGCATGAGAACTTCAAAAGTTGATAAAGGAAAATACACAAGTTAAAAGAAGCTGCAAAGGAAAGACAATTCATCGACAGACAGCGCATAATCTACACCTTATCAATCCATCGAGAGCATTAGCAGACATCATTCAAAATCACTGGTATCCCAAATTCAACTATTTTTATTTGCGAGCTTAAACCCGGTTAAAAATAGCAGTTATAAAAAATAGCCTTCCTTCAAGCAAGACAGTGATCATCCACCAAACATCACATTCAAAACCCACACACTCATTTCCCTCTAGTTTGAAACTGTGCATTCACTCAACCATTAGTTTGCTCCATTTCATTGTTTATTAAACCCAGATAACTAATTAATTACAACTTCATCTCATAATCACATATCCAAATTCAGCAAGAAATAGAAAAAACAGAAACGAACTAAATTCTAAACAAGAAAAAATGATTTATTCCAACTCAAAGATAATAATGAAAACGATAATACCTGAATCTCCCTGCGAATCTGTGAGAAATCATGGAACCTCCTGCCAGGAAGGTGGAGAAACTCTCCAAACTCCTCTTCGGTGCCGTCGGGGTTGCGTTTGGTCTGGACGAGCTGAAGGACGAGGGGCCGCCGGGTGCAGATGTCGTTGCCGCGTGGAAGGAAGTCGCGTCCGACCAACGCCTCTAGAACGCTCGACTTACCACTGCTTTGGCTCCCTACCACCGCCACCTGCGGCAGCTCGATGGTGTTCTGGCTCCCAACGCGCGCGAAAATATCCTGCAGCCTGTTCACCAGAGATATCACCGACGAGCCTAGCGGCGCCACTGACGACGGAGGAGGAGAAGAGGGCACACCGTTCTGCTCTTCAGCCATGATAAGAGGATGATGATCGAAAGCAGAGGGCTAGGGTTTCTTGGAGAAGGGAATGGTGATTGTGGAGTGAGTTCTGAGCTTTGAGAGGGGTTTTTCGAATGATGCGAATTTGATTTCAGGGGAAATTTCTTGCACAGGAGGTAAGAAGTGCACTTTTTTTTTTTTCCCTTCTTTTCATTTTATTTTATTTTATTTTTAAAAACATGATTATGGCACATTCCGCATAATACGTGCTACAAGATCCAATATTATGATTATGAATAATGGTGGTGGGATAAATATAATTAGTGGATTAATAATTTTTTCTATTGATTTTATATAGTTAATTACGTACGTGCACCATGCATTTTATACTTTAACAAAGTTTTCATGTTCAAGTATAAAATAGTGCGAGGCTGAACATTCAGAAAGGATAATTTCGTGTGTGTTGGGTGGTGATCCTAAATCCTAATCCGTGGAGAAGATATTGTTGTTGCAAATTGCAATCATGAACGTAGACGAAGAGGTTCAACGCCTCAGGGAAGAGATCATGAGGCTCGGACAGGCCCAAACAGATGGTTCTTACAAGGTCTACAATTCGGATCTTCTTTTTCTTTTGATCTTCCTTATCTGTAATCAAAATATCAATCATCCCCTTCATACTTATGCATGCATGCATGCTAGATGTGATGATTTTGTTCTAGCCTATCTAGATCTTGTGGTGATATAAATGGCTTTTAGGGGTCGTTCACAAAATGGGATCTTAAATTCTTAATAACTTTGATTTGTTAATAGATTCGCTCACTGGTATCCAACTACGGATCTAGGCCTACCTCTAGGAATGAAAACAGAAGGGGGGATAATCTAGTTCTGGTTATGCCAACTGCACGAATTTTACTTGGTAGAGGCCTGATATTGTTTTGTTTGAATGCTATGAACTGTGTTATAGCTTAATGCATGGCATAACATGAATGACCAAAGTATGGTTTGTGTATGAAGGTTACGTTTGGAACACTGTTTAATGATGATCAATGCGCAAATATATTTGAAGCACTTGTGGGAACACTAAGGGCAGCCAAAAAACGGAAAGTGGTGGTGTATGAAGGTGAGTTACTCCTGCAAGGAGTCCATGATAATGTGGAGATCACTCTCAATCCCACCCCCTAATCTGCAGCTGTTCAATTGTTACCCTTCTGATTTGAAGGGCCACACCATGGTTTTTCTCTGATTGGGTCACCAACTTGTTTTGATGGCTTATTTAACACTAATTTGCATGAATGTGTAATGTTTCAGTGTAATTAAGACTCGAGATGTTTACCTCCTCTGGTTAACTACTATACGTGGGTGGTCCTTTAGACATGCAATGATTCTCAGTACAAAACTACCTTATTACATTTTCTTTTTTGGTTTATTGGTTTTCCTCAGACGTAAGTGATCATCAAAATATTCATTGACATATGCTCATCATGCACATTAAAATGTGGGGTAATTAAACCAGTTCAACTAGATCACAGAACTAGATATGGCAAATGCTGATAAATGGAAGGCTTACTGGCGTTAACTAGGTTCCAGTCACTACACTATCCTTCAGTGAACAGCCTGAGAGATTGATTTAGCAAAAGTTCACTGTGGTATACATGGCCTCCCTATTTTCCTAAAGCAGTGTACATTGGTTTTTTCAGGTGGGGTTAAAAAAAAGTTCTAAAAAAAATGCTAAAATAGCTAAATCAATTTGAAAATTAATGAGATATTAATGACATGTTGTCATCATGATGATGATCCATTGAGAATAAAAGCTTGGAGAAGGCTTTGTGCTGCTCTTGTTTCATCAAGCGTACCAGATATCACGATAGTCCTGTCCCGTGTACCATGACGCGGCTCCTGAACAGTAACCTTAGCACCTGAAATCTGATAAAAGAACAGAACACGTTTAAAAAACAGATTTTGGGGGGGGGGGGGGGGGGGTAAAAAA
>JASCZI010000011.1:186373-196488 GCA_036250425.1 Stylosanthes scabra
GAACTGCAGGCAAAGAAGAAGAAGAAGAACCACTTAAGGCTATCACTGATCTCATCCCAGACCCAGAAATTGAAGGGCTTGTTCTTGGTCTGCAAAAAGAGTTCCTCACTGGAAAAAGATGAGTTTTTGATAGCAAAGTTTGAAACTTTCCCTGGAGACCGGGAAGTTGGTACAACGTTGTTGTTGATGCTGACTGCATATTATGTAAAAGCTTATCTGGGTTTCATCAAAGTGTTATCATTTCATACAGTTTCGGTGGTAGATAAATCACCACACTGGAAAATGTTTTTTTTTTTTGTTTTTTGGGTTTAAGATTTTGTTTTTAAGTAACTTTAATGCACAAAATACGATTATTTGCCAAGATTGCTTTTAATGATTTCTTTTCTGTTATTTTTGGTAAGTGTTAATGTAATGATTTACTTTTGTGTTACTTTTTTGTCTTTTTTGGTGATACTAAGGATGTTTAGTACATATACTTGTGTTTAGACCAATAATTTGTTATCCAAACTCCAAAGTGAAAAAGAGAAGTGATGGGGTTTTAAATAGATTACATTGAGATAAAAAGGTTCATTATGTAATTTGCTAATATTAGACTTCATGTTAACTTGCTAATTTTAGACTTCATGATAAATAGATGTGTTGTGTTATCTCATAAAAAATATTATGTTATTAAAAATAAGTTTAATTATTTATCTATTATAAATTTAATTATTCTACTATGATAAATTTTATTATTCTAATGATTTATTTTTAATTGAAAATATATATAAATTTTTTTTCTAATATAATATAATAATATATAATGGTTAAGTATTTGTATAAAGTATTAGATACTAACAATAGAGTAAATTAATCAATTTGGGTTCGTCTAGCGGAGCTCACTGGTTTACTTAAGTGTCACGGATTCGAATCTCGCCTTGTGCATACAGCAACTCAATCGGACAGTGACAGTCTACAAACCGTTAAATGAAACTCAGATCTGAAACGGATTAGTAATCGACCTATCGGGATTGGAATACCGTGAAAAGAAAAGTAAAGTAATATATCAATGGTCTGAACTCCGTTTTACATAGTAACTTTATGGACCAACAAAAACTCTTATGCGAAATTAATTAGTGTGAATCATGCTTCATGCTTGACAATATAATAATAGAGCAGAAGAAATTTAGTGTGGATCAAAAGAAATATTTATGGCGGCGAGTGTGATTTTGGCATTTGGCAATGTCCTTATCTAGGATTAGAGAATCAAGTCCAAAAAAAAAAAAATCTAGGATTAGAGAACCTCATTTGACTCTTCCAATGTCTTGAGTCACGGACTACACTGGAGAGTGGAGACCTGAAGCCACACGACACTCCTAGTCCCTAGTCCCTCCACTTTGACTTATTATTATATATGAAGAGACATATCTGATCTGACTAAGAATACACAACTGCTTTTGGGAATATGGTGTCACAAACAGTTGAGCTCCTCAAGAATGAGATTCCTCTGGAGCAGGAGTCAGTGGTATTAACTGAAGGCACTGTCAATGGTCTTGTTCTTGTGGACATCATAAATGGATTCTGCACTGTTGGTTCTGGAAATCTGGTACTCTTTCTTTATTAAGTAGTATTGAGATTTGAGAGCCATATATGTATGTTCGTTTGTGATTGATTTTACTTCCTTTTCAGGCTCCAAGAGAAGCCAACAGACAGATATCAGGAATGATCAATGAGTCAGAAAAGCTAGCAAGATTGTTCTGTCAGAAGAAATTGCCAGTCATGGCTTTCCTGGATTCTCACCACTCTAAACAGTCAGAGGACCCTTATCCTCCTCATTGTATTGTTGGAACTGATGAATCAGAACTTGTTCCAGGTTTACCAATTTGTCAAATCTTGTTTACTTTTCTCTCAACAATCCAAATGATTCTCAGGCATGACATAACATGATCTGTATAATTTTGCATTGAATTGCAGCTTTAAGATGGTTAGAGAATGAGAGCAACTTTACAATCAGGCGAAAGGATTGTTTCGATGGATATGTGGGGTCGATTGAAGAAGACGGTTCCAATGTTTTTGTAGATTGGGTGAAGAAGAACAAGATCAACACTGTGAGTACTTTTGTCATTGCTCCTTGCAAAGTCAACTGCTGGTCTCTTATATCACAGAATTAGAAGTTACAACCACTAATGTAATGCATTTTTCTTTTTATTACTTGGATTGGTGAAGCTGGTGGTTGTAGGAGTATGCACAGATATCTGCGTCTTGGATTTCGTTTGCTCGACAATGTCTGCTAAAAATCGTGGCTTTCTGGAGCCTCTGGAGAGCGTGGTGGTGTATTCGCGTGGTTGTGCAACCTTTGATATCCCACTTGAGGTAGCCAGAGACACCAAAGGAACTCTAGCTCATCCTCAGGTATGTATAAAGTATACCATACAAATTACAAACAATAGAAATAATAACTGTAAAAGCTAAGAGCATAAGTTTTGATGGCAGGAATTTATGCATCACGTGGGTCTGTATATGGCAAAAGAAAGGGGAGCCAGGATAGCAAACCAAGTGCTGTTTGGTGTGGCAGAGAACATATGAATTTGGTGTGTGCCATGTCCTCAATAAAGCTCTAAAATATACATATCTAAGCTTGGTGAGATTTGTAAGATATGCAATGTATTTAGGCAGTGTGAAGTTGAGTGAGGAGGGTCTCATAAGGTTGAGATGTATAATATGTCATCAGTATCTTTATTCTGAGACCTTTTGATGTGAAATCAAATAAAACTTCTGTAACAATATGAAATGAGAAGGCTTCTCAATTTTCACTTTGGTAGTTGTAATCAGTCCATGTATAAAACTTGCATGTGTTGCCACAGACATGGATGCTCTGCCATGTGAGAAGTAAAAATAATACTGTTTGGATAATAATCAAAGATTTCAATCATCCCAACAGAACTACTATATCAACCATGCATACATTAATTAAGCATGATTATTTCATAATTTGTGAGAAAAATTAGAAATAATATACAAATTTGATGAAAAATACCCTGTGAAAACAGCACTTCCATAACACATGGAATGAATAGTAAGTAATATCCCTAGTGCTGATACTTTGAACCCCTTCTTTTTCATTCTATAGTTAGTAAAGGTACAGCAACCATGCTTACTATAACTAGAGTTAGTGTAGTTAGTGCTAGAAAGGTTCTCAAATGCCCGAATTTCAATGCTTCTTGGTTAATAGTGAAAATCTTCTGAACCTGTAAGAAAGGAGAAAAGAAGGAAAATCAACACTGAAGAAACTGGTATTCAGTAACCACTGGAGAAAACAAAAATCTATGAAATAGTCATTAAATAATTGAACACTGGATACCTTAACAGTAGACGCTGTATTGATCAGTATATCTGCCATTAAAGCATAAGATCTCACCAACAATGCTCCCGAAAGACAGGGCGAGAAACTCGGACTGGTTAGCATCTCAGAAAGGGAGCTTTGTAACTGATTTAGCCCATGAATCACTGATCAAACAACATAAGAAACATATAATTTAATAAAAGATATTCGTATATCGGGGATGGGAAATTCACTTAACACTAACATCAGTTTATATATATGAAGTAGCAGTAAAGATCAGCCTTTGACACAAGGAAATTAAAGTATTTCATAACCCATTTCACTTTTTACAGTAACAATGGCTATGAAACTAGCAAAGCCAAATGAAGTTATACTAGTTCATTTCATGATCTAGCTACTATACTACTCAGGATGCATGATTATACAGTTCATTGACTCAATTGGCCAATATAATAAAAAAGAAAAAGACAAAATTGCAGAAGATAAAATTGATATCAGTGAATGCTTTCATGAGACATAAACCTTGAATGCAAAGAACTTACACCAAAAAAAATCAGAAGAATTTACATGTCTCTGACATTATGAATGACAAAGCCCTACTGTTGAAGCCTAAGCCGATTGAAGAATACCAGAAAATGATATTCAGGTGCCCAATACACAAATCCAACAACAGGCCCGGCTTTTATGTGCTGCAAAAATCAACACAAGATAAGTTGCAAATACAAGTTAGTTACATCAAACTATCAAAGTAATAAAGAATAATTTCACAACGGAATCACCGTGTAGCAAGTATTAAATAAATGTCACAGCAGTGATAGAGACAAACCTTTCCATCTAGAATTACTAGTTCACCATCAACCCACCGAGGATTCTTAAACCCTGGCTCAGCCAGCCTCCCTTGACCTTTATAGCGAGCAACCTACAATGTCAGCAACATCACTGCTTCAGAGCAGACTACAGAAAATTTTGTTTTTTCCTTTAAAACTGGAAGTAAATAAAAACTACGGAGAGTTTTAGTTTTGTTGGATTGGGGGGGATAGAAAGCAGTGAGACTTAATATGATCCCCTTGTAAGGGGGAAAACAACCGCCGTACCACTCCAAACTCTTCAGGAATTATTCCTTTATGAGGAAGTTGATACCTCTTTCCAATTTTTGCACGAAAGGCCACCTAAAGAGATCACAGAACACAAGCAATCAGAAGTATAATACGAATAAATGACATGTTAGCTGGATAAGTGAAGCTGTTTGAACTCATCTTCCTACTGCACAAATCATCACCAATTCACAGTGAGGGCATAAAATTTTTTCCTTATTTATTTTGTTTTATACACAATTAGTTCAAAACTTCATTATACTTATCAAGGAATATTTCTTATTTATTGAGGGTAAAAAAGTGTAATTACAATAAGATTGCAAAATAGTTTTGATCTGACTCTAGATAATCCTTTATTACCTACATTTTCTTAAATAATATTAGAATAGATTTCGTTAATGCTAAATTCACATTTTTAGCAGCAGTTTAAACTAAAAAATTCAGATGCCAGCATATTTCACAGCTTTTGGAGACAAATTATAGGACTCAAACTCTCCAGATATCAGCATATTTCACAGCACCAGCATTCTACCATTCATATTGACAATCAAACGTTACATTTTCCACACATGCTGGCGCTTTGATATCACAAAATTGGAAAAAAGATATATGCAACAGAATTTCAAATTTGTACATTTAATGAAATATATAATTTGAAATATATAATTTCTAATATTACCTGGCCAGCTGGTACATAAGGATCCCCAGTTAGTTTCAAAGCCTCAACATACTCATAAAACTCAAGATCTGAAGGCTCTTTAGACCCACTTTCCTCTTGCCATTGACCAACTCTACGCCTAAGTTGAATAACTTCAGAGGAGAAAGGTCCATGTGCACCAACATAAAGACCTGATCAAAATGAAAATATTTGTTCCTCAGTACAGATTAGAAAGCCCTTTTAGGGCAGCTATTTTTTAGCACCCCATAACAATTAAACTGACAAGTGCTCTAGTAAATCACCGTTTAGAGGATCCAAAGAAGCTGGTATTTCAATACGATTGAAAGTTGTTGTCCCAGATAATGGCTGATGATTTTGTGCTTGACTCAAAGTGAGATTTATCAAGTCTCCCACCTCTTTGAGAACCTAGAAGATTGAATGGAAGCATTAAAGATTCTGGATGAATTTAACAATGATATGCTGACACAATGAAACCAAATGTGGCAAACAATTAGAAATTGCAGTTCATTTCTACTACTTAGACCTACCTTTGATGGTACCTTCCCCTTCCCAATGAATTTAGCAAGGTCAAACATAACATGATCAACTTTTTGTGGACCTTGCATCTTGGTTGATTTATCTGACAAAGATTTCCCTTTGTCAAGGTTACCCTGCTGATTGACTTCTTTTTCAACAGTAAAAGAAAATGAACCACGTCCCTTCATCTCCAACTTAGCAGGAACTCGAAGCAAATCTCTAGTGGGAAAATTGCTGGATAGTTTCTGAACAAGACCACGAACGACGATTTTGACTGCAATTTCATTCTGTTCTTCACGTTCAGAAGTTCCCAGATCATTTATTTCAATCTCATCATCTACCTCTTGGTCAATTCCAGACTTAACATCTGCCAGTTCCAGAATTCCTGTATCATTTTCTTGCTCCTCCTCTTCATTTTCATCTTCATCTTCATCATCTTCTTCTTCTTCTTCATCATCATCTTCGTCATCATCCTCATCCTCTTCTTCCTCAATTATCTGCTCAATCACCTTAGATATTAGATCCTTGTCTACCTTCTCTGGGTGTGTCACCTTGAAAATCTTCACCTTTACACCAGGAATCATATCTTTCATGACATTTTGAAATCCAGGCATTCCCTCAGCCGGATCAGAGCTATCATTTCTATCATCAGCTGGATCTTCAGTACTGACAACAAAGAGTTCACTTCTATCACCAGTTGACTCCATAGAACCCAATCTCTCAGAAGCACCCAATGCTTTAGGGGAGGTTGTTGGGGGACCATGGAAGGCCCCTCCTCTTCGCTTCAAGTACACAGCCTGAAAATTAAAATAAAATTCTACTTCATTACTGGAAATGGACAATAACTTTTGAATATCGTAAATTAAAAAGTCACAAGGTATCAGCAAAAACATAAAAGGGCAAAATCCAAGCAGAACAGAACAATGATTTGGTTTGAGTCATTGAGTGATTAACAAAAGAAAATGAATTGAAACCATTTCTTTATTATGGATGCCATTAACAAAGTGGACTCTATAATCATTTATATCTATATAAGACATATCAAGATATCAAGATCTCTCTCTAACTGAGGTGAAATGAGCAAATTATGATGTTTCAATACTGCAATATGGTCAAGATAAAATTTTATTTAAATATCACATGCAATCAATCTTCAACAAATCCCCACAATACGAATTTTATATGAAAACATTATTGAGCTCAAATTGCAGGGATGACTTCTTACTATTTCCATTATAATGATCTAAAGAGAAAATGATAGAAATTATAGTGATAAGTTGAAAAGGGATACCTGAGACTTGAATTCACCTTTCTTATCCATAGTAAGAAAAAATTCAAATAGAGGAACACCAGCAGCAGATGTTGCAAGTTGCCTGGAAAAATATGTGACAGGATCAACAATACTAGAAGACACACCAGGTAATAGCAAGATTGCCTAAAATATACCATTTACAGCAACGCCTCAGAATACATCAAGAAGAAAAAAATAAAATAAAATAAAACACCATTTGAAAATAACAGATTATTTGCATAAATCATAAGATAGATTTCATATAAGTGAACAGATGACACTGAAAATGGATGTAAAAGATGCAGAGAACAGCTGAATACAGCTTTGTCCAATTACAAACTTGGAATAAGACTCCTAGTCTATCAGCTTCACACATTTCAGAACATACCCTCCCCAGAATAACAGTTTTTCATGTTATTTAGGAAAATCCTGTTTCCTAGTTAATTACTTCATTCAAAACTGGATAATTTTCATAACTAAACTGAGGTGTTCATCAATATGAACAATCATGGCAATAAACTGCTGGCTCATCTAAATGGTCAAAGCTTATAGCTACAGATCCTCATAGCAGTTTAGATAATACTAGCTTATAATTTTACAAAACAGTCAAAGTTAGTAAAGAAAAACAACATAGACTATAAATTTTAACTACTAATAGACAACTAGAAAAAGAGGGAGTTGAAGTCTCATAGAATCTGAGGATGGAACAATAGATAGTGATTGAGCAGAAAGGAAACATATCGAGTCTGAGAAATCCTGCATGAGATTCAGTGATAATAGAGCACATCTATGCCTATATTGTACAAACTACAAAGGGGAAGAGAAGAACGGTGGGAAGATGAAGTACAGTATGGTTAGTCAATTACACATAACAGCTGTCACCTAGGGTATGATTCTTTACATCCTAGTTCAAACCAAGTCAAAGCAGCATAGAGTTAGAAGTACAGGAATACCGCCCCAAATATTTTGAATATTTACATAATTGCTCAACGGTATACTGCTAGAATGGCGGAGCATTTCCTTTGTCAAGATAGTTTTTTTTTTTTTTTTAAATACTCTTTTTCAATGAATGATAACAAATTTCCTAACATGGTTTTAATCATCAATATATAGAAAACTACCTAGGACTATAGCTCCTTGCAACATATCTTCCGTGCTCTGGAGTTATGCGTATAATTAGTCCATGTGGATCATCAAAGTCTTTTGAACTACCAGCCCACCAACCCACCTACGAAGAAAAAGACAAATACAACTTAGAATAATTTCACAGGTTAAAAGGTTAAAGAGACATGATAGCATTACTGGTGAAAATCAGATGTTAAGAATAACATTGCAAGATATTGCAAAGCATATAAAAAAAATACAATTTGAAACAAAAAAAGGGACAATATGCCAATTCATAAGTGAATGAAATTTGAACTGTAACTACTTTAGAACCAAGAAGTAAAAGAATTGCACCACCAGAACATTGAAAACTAAACTCACAATTCATAGTCACAAATAAAAGATCAAGGAAAGTGAGGCTTTCATGGTGAAAAGAAAGTTTAAATCAAGGTACCACCAGTTTAAACAGTTATTAGTCTTAAAAAGGTCACAGTTGGAAATCACAATGGACATTCTATTCTCGTGACGAAGTAATGATGTATCTAAGTTGTCATTAAACAAATTCCATTAGAACTCACAAGTCCAGCACCAGCATTATCTCTTAAGAAAGCTGCATCAGTGTATCGTTCTTCCTTTATGGCTCTCTGAAAGATTAGAAAATAAATGTTATACAATAACAAAAGGTCTATTAGAAAATATATGTTACAATAAAGATTTAACTTGTCAGAAAAGCATCAATGAATTAAAATTTCCTACATTAAGATAAGACATCACTCTTCCAACGCTGTCATTGGTTGAGGCAGCTGCAATTGCCACCTTCAACCTGGCAGCATCTTCATAATCCTCCAAATACACTGCATGCCTTAACTGAGCCTGTGGAGCACAAACCAAAGTAGCAATTAAACATTATTAAACTAAAAATGGCAGAACATGAATCGAATTACTAGGAGAATTCAAAGAAATCCTACTTTAGTATTGCACGGAGTCTGTGCACTAACAATGAATAATAGCCATCTTCATTGAACATCAAGGCTTTGCCATTCAAAACAAAATCCTTCTTGGCTGTTATTAAAGAACCTATTGCTTAGAAGTAAATGATCTCCCATTTTGATCAGTCTTTTAGCAAACCAAAGTAAAGGGCTACAAAAATGTATGGTAATGGAAGCAATCATTGTCATGATTGACTCTACTCTAAGCCTACAATAGCAGGTGACTGCTATGCATTACTTGGCTGCACCTCTAATCAAGAGAAGGCTCTCATATATTAAAGAAAAAGCGTGTCCATTCATTAATTGGAAGATAAATATTAAAGCTTTGAAGAATATAAGACAAATACTTAAATTTAGTTTTAACTTTTAAGTGATGCAATTATAAGCAATGCTTAGTGCACTATAGTTTAGGATTTTGTGCAGAAGCTATTAACCAGCTCTCTTTTCATATTACCCTTGATTCTACACAAGACCATTCCTCGCAGCTAAATAAAGAACTCCAAAAAGAACATATCTTTAACAAAAAAATTCGATTTTTTTTTCTAATAATCGACAGATACATCAACATCGATTTGGGCACCTTAAGAATGGAGAGGAGACGCTCCTGTTCATCGACCTCTTCGAAATGATGTCGCCACCGATCCCAATCCCACTCTTTCTCCTTCTCGCCACCACCCTCAACCGCCGCCGTGGCGGCATCGGCGGCGGCGTCTTTCATGAGCGAGCTGATAAGGGAATCGAACTGCTTGATGGCGTTCCTGACAAAGTCCTGGACTATGGCGTCCCATCGGACGTTGTTTCCACCGCCGGCGGAGGTGCTGTTAGCGTCGTCGGAAGCGGAGGCGTTGAGGCAGCGGCAGAGGGAATGGGAATTGGAAGAAGGAAAAGGAATGAGAGATGGGCTTCTGTGAGGGAAAGGAATTGAAGATGGCTTCTTGTGGTTTGGGAAACTCAGCTTCGGAGCTGTGGGTGCATACATGGAAGCCATAACCATCACACAAAAAAGAAGAAAGCTTTTTTTTTAGCGCTCTCTGCTTTGTTTTGGTTTCAGTTTGTGGGTGAAATAACAGTGGATATGTGAATGTGAATATTTTCTGATATATATATTTTTTTCTTCTTT
>JASCZI010000011.1:218234-235324 GCA_036250425.1 Stylosanthes scabra
TTACAGAGTTATAGCCTCGTGCGAAATAATTTTCAAAAATTGTAAAATCAAGTTAAAATAAAAAAAATTAAACTCAACACACGCCTAAAATTTCCTCAAATATCATCCATGAAAATGAACGTTAAAGAGAAAACTAGTGGCTAAAAAGTTGGGTAAATTTTCTGAAATAAAATAATTAAAAGCTTTATTTCCCAAAACAAATTTTACTTACGTACTTGGGAAATAAAGATTTTATTTATTTTATTTCAGAAAATTTTCCTAAAAAGTTGATATATTATGTTTTCTCTTTATTAAATTATTTTTTTGCTTTGATTTCGTATACTATTATTATAATTTAAAAATGTTACTTTGAAAAGCAGTATATGTAGTTTAGGTTAATTTAGTAAGCGTTGGTGTCCGTACAAAAGGTCCATCATGCTAGGCTGTGCTACGATGGCGGCCAGAACAGTGACACATGAATCAGATAAAGCAAGCCTCGTACTCACTACTCAGCTCTCAGCCCACTGCCCAGTCCCCTCCTTACTGTACCCGCTTCTCACTTCTCATAAAATGACTCAACAGCATATACAAACCACGATTTTGATGCCGAGAGATTTTTGTGTGAATAAAATAAATGAGACATAATCAATATATATAAATTTAGAAATAATTTATGTGTATTTTTATATATATTTTTTTGTATTGTGTATTTTCATATAATTTTTTTGTTCTTGTTTGTATTGTCTATTTTTATGTATTTTTTTATTTTGATTTCTATGTTGAAGAACACTATTTTTATGTTATATGTAATTATTTTTATGTTATTATATATTATGTTCATGTGTTTTATAAATTTTTCTTGTTAATGTTTATATTTTTTATTATAAATGAAATGTATGAAGATATACAATAATGCATGTAATATTACTGATAAATTTATTTTAAAAAATTAATAAAATTTAAATACTATATTTTTAAAGATAAATATCTAACTATTTATGAATTAATTTTTATTTTCACATTTTTTCAGTTATTATAATATGTATTATTAATTGCTATTGAATTAAATACATAATACTAAATGTTATGAATATATAATTATAAATATTATTTACGATGATAAATTAAATACAATAATTTTAAATTATTGGTACCTGTCATTATTCAAGCATAATATATTACTATATACTACACAAGGCCCATCTAAGAATAGCTTAAAGAATATTAGATGTGTGATTAGATTTTTTCCACCCTTAAATTTAGATTCGAGTATTTTATATGGAGCCCATATTACGAAATCTATAAAGAATTAACAAACTCATAAAAGCTGAAATCCAATTTAAAAAAAAACGAACAAACTCATGTCGTCCTTTATTAATTGGCGCCTAATAACTTTTCAAAAAAATATATGCTCCGCAAAACGTAGCATTAATTAATCAATCATGTATCATACTACCTAAAGAGTAAAGAGAGTAATTAGATTTTAAAAACTAAATTGGTATGATATTTTTGTTCAAAAAAATTGGACAAAAAATAAAAAAGGAAAAAAATTTTACACCATACATTATGCGACAACATCAATCAATATCACATGATATAGTAACATATATATGACTTGATTCGATTCAACTCCATCCATAAATAAAGCAATATGAGTGTCTTTTTCCAAAGCGCACTTAAGCTCAATGAAGTCATGAGAGACATGCATAAGGATCCATATCTAAGAGGGCCACAATCAAGAGAACACCAAACTGATCGATGATGATGCGTTATTGTAGGAGGAGATATTGAAGCTTCTTTCTTGATCTTGATTTGCAAGCTTCACCTTTCTATCTTTTTTGTTAGCAATGGCAAACAATATCCACTCCACACTTGGCAGATAGAGGGGACTTCCAATCATGTATGTTAATCACTCTTCTTCTCCTTATTATATATGATGATATGATATGATATGATGATTGCTTTGCACGGGTACTTACATATTTGGGTTCAATAATAGTTATATGTAATCGATCAGTTTATAAAATAATAATAATAATATTAATAATAATAATAATAATAATATGACTTTTTAGTTGAATTATATTCTAGAACTAACATGTACCAATCTATTATTATTGGTAGGTTTGATCTAGAAATTCAACTGAAAAATGTAAATTAAAGGCTTAATTCTAACATTTTAAATAATAAAACCTTATTTGGAATACTTGAATACTTTTACACTTGCACAAGGGGGACCCTACTTTTATACATATACAGTAAATAACAGTACAAGATTAAATTAGTTTTGAATTTTTGCCTTGACATCAGAAAGTGAATCAGTTCATTTCTTCCACAGTAAATTTATATTTTGTTTAAGGTAACCTGCATGACATATAGAAAAACGAACTCAAATGAGTTAAAGTAACAGAACAATTCCGCAATTATTCTTGCAGAGATTTACTGTTGAACGCATGTAAACATGAAAACCAATTATATATACCCTAAAAGTCTTCTATCTGTTTCAGCTTATATGGGGTTAATTAGAAGGAGAAGAAAGTAATAAAAATAAAACATATTCATTTAAAAAATAACCATAAAAATGATAAAAAAAAAAAATCATGAAAAATTAGAATGACAAAAATACCCATAAAAATTTTAAATTTTTACAAAAATATTCATGAAAAATTCAAATAACAAAAATATTCATGAAAAATTCAAAATTACGACAAAAATAATATAGCTAACTAAGCATTCACATTCATTTGGAACTGTTTTTGGACATTTCTATCATAATTTTTAATCTTTCATAAATATTTTTGTCATTTAAATCCTTTATAGTTATTATTAACAACCTTAAAATATTTCATAATTATTTTTAATAATTAACTCTATCATAATAGTTGATAATTTAATTTGTTTTCCTTTTTTTAATATATATTCAGATATTTATTTTATTTTTTGAAAACTATTCGGACGGATTAAAAAATAATCTATCTATTATTATTCTTATTTTCTCAAAAGATAAATAAAATAAAAGTAGAGGACAATAATATCTTATAGTCAACCTTCCATAATTCCTATATATATATATATATATATATACTCAAAGCTTTTTATTTCTTTCCTTGTTTACCACAAATGTCCATCCCAACTTTCCAAAAATAAAATAAACCTTAGAGGGCAATAATAATTAATGTACTGTGTGAGGATATAGTACTCACCCCAGCTTTAGATTTGTGTCCCTACCATGATCTTCTTCAGCAGGAAGATACGATGAATTGCAGACAATGGAATTAATAAATGAATTCCTTTGCCCATTTGGAACGCTTGATGACATCTATTACATTATTATGCATATATATGGTAATTCTTAATGAGATCATTTAATTTTAAAAGCAACATTAACAAATTAAATTAAAGCAAGAGTTTGGAGAAGCTAGCCCTTTACCTGTTTTAATTCATGGTTCTTTTGCGTCAGCTCTACTCCCTTTATAAGCAAATATAATTCATGAAAAAACATAATAGTCGATTAGTAGTGAGAAAGTAGTGTGGTATTGATGAATCGAAAACAAGGCAACTAGAGTTGTCACCAAAATGTCTTTGTCTATGTACACTTTTACTGTAAATGTGCTTGTACAATATTCTTATATACGGCAGAAGTATTTAATTTTAGGATAATTTTTTTTTTCTTTCTAAAATTTGCTATAAATTTTAAAAATATTTTTAACTTTTATTTTGTTTCAATTATTTTTAAGAAATTTTCAATTTGTATTAAATTTATCTCTGGTAACTAATTTTTTAAAAACTTTAAGACTAATTTAACCATAATACTTGATAATTAGGAGTCAGTGACAAAATTTTATGTCTAATTTATTTGTATTAATGAATTATTTTGAATTTTTTTAAAAAATTAACTAAAATTGAAACAAATTTAAATTTAAGGGTATTTTCAAAATTTTTACAAATTTCTGGAAAAAAACTTTGCCCTTAGTTTTATTTGGATCGTCATGCAATTTTTAACGAAAGATAAATAATAAGATAGCTTTCTATCATTCACCTTTTAAGACATAAACAATTTATTTTAGTTAATATATTTTAAATAGTTTATAACTAGGGCTGTTTTGTCATTTATTTTTTGTATAACCATATGGATATTTACTTGAATTAAAATATAAAATTTACCATTTCGATATGTTTAGCTTCAACCAATTTATATTTATATTAATTATCGGAGGATAAAAATAGAGACAAAATCACATGCTCAGAGGCACCCTAAAGACCAGATAGTGTGTTAACCTAGAAGATACTAGTACTCATTTTTAGAAAGTATTTAATGCAAATTACACTAATGAGATTGTGCTCCACTCAATAAAAAGAAAATGACATTTGATAGAAAGGAAAAAATTCTAAATAATTTTGGCCCTTATAGATTTATGTGAGAAAGCAAACTTAGCTACACAGCAATATTGCTCTCTTAACTATATCACTCATGAATTTGAAATTGTAGAACATATTAAAATCATATCAACCCTATCGGTTTGGATTTGTAATAAATAAGTTTAGTTCAGCTAAAGCTTTTACCTTTCTCTTAAGGGTGTGGATCTCTTTCGTAAATATTTCATCCTGATGAAACAGATCAGTATTAAGTTTACATCAGATATATATATCAGTAATCTGCAAGTGCTAGCTAAAGCAAAAGAAATAGATCAGACCTTTACTTTTGAAGCATTGGAAAGACCTTTTATAAGTTGCTCTTCTAATTTGCTGAGTTCCTGTACTGTCAAACCTTGAAGGTCTTCACCGTTTAACTGCCTATCCCAAAGTTGCAAATTAGGCCATATGTCTAATCATCACTCATATTTATGTATAATCAAAATTGCATTGTATATCTACCTGATTTCACGAGCCTTTTCTTCTTCTTTCTTGCGCAGCATTTCATAGTTGAAGTCATGATCACTCTCAGCAGCCTATGCATGAATTTCCCGAGATATTCTTCCATCATTATTAATGCTATATATATTACAGACAATTAATAATACATAATCTAGATAAAGTACCAGAATCGCCAGTAAAAATTTGTCATATTTTAAACAGTTTTCTTAAATATACACATAAACATATTAAAACATATAATTTTTTTCACTTGAGAAAGTAATTAATTAAGATGTGTTTGTGTATTTTATGTGTATACCAATATTAATTGTATTTTTAAATATTCGAAACTTATATTTATTGTTTATCAATTTTTTTTTCAACTGTACTAATTTTCAAATACTATTCTAGTAGTGTTTTTTGTGACTTCTATTCTAGTAGTTTAACTACTGTATATTCTAAGTACATATATTCTACACGAGCTAATCACTAAATTGCCTCTAAATTTTCAATTCGCTGATAAAAATATTCATAAATTTTAAAAACGAGAAAAGCGTATTTCAATATTCATTAAAACATGATAAATTTATCATAAACTGAAAAATAAAAGTTTTTTTTTAAGGTATACTCCAACCCAACAAGTCGAGAATTAATTCTCCGAGATCTAAGCTCTATTTAAGGGTTTGCCGTTGCTGCATGCACAAGGCGGTATTTGAATCTCCGACAATTGCTTAAGCACACTAGTGAGCTAAGCACCATACCAACCTAAGTTAGTTCTAAACAAAGTAAGAGTTGATTTAATGAGATTAAAAATGATAAATTTATCACATTTAATAATATTAAGAGTCATATTTAATATTTTTAAAATTTATGAACTTTTTTATGGCCAATTGAAAATCCATGAGCAATTTTAGTGCTTAACTCTATTCTTCGCCCACTTAAATGTCGTTTCCAGTGCAGAATTCACAATTCTTATCAGGGATAGATAATCCGACTTGGTAATAGCAGCCTAAAAGAGAGTGGTTCAATTCAAAGACACCAAGACAAACGCAAACACAAAATTGTACAGCCATGATGATGAACAATTATACCATTCTCACAAGAACTTGGTGTAATATTACTTGATACCTGCAGCACAACGGATGGATGATCTGATATCTGAATTGGTGCCAACTGATTATGACGTCTTTCTATTACTTGTTCCATACTGAAAACAACAATTTCAACACATTACATACACCTACATATATACATTCAGAACATTCATCCATGCATGCTCTACTTTATTAATACTTCTCACAGAATTAAGAATTTCATGCAAACATTATTGCATACCTAATATTTAATTAGATGAATAACAAGAGATTAATTACTAATTACAGGCAAAGATTTGGATTTTCTAAAATTGTTAATTCTCTGATTCCTTGTATCTTTGAGAAATCAAATCATGTCATGCATGTACATCTTTGTGCTTAGGCTGCATCAAATTTAGCTTGGTATCAAATTCAATGTTCTTCTTTTTATTTTACCCTCTTCATGTATACTTAACAAATCACTGTCCGGTTTGAGTATGAGCATGAGCATGAGCACAAGAGCGTAATAAATTCTCACATCATTTAAAATTAAGAAAACAATAAGGCTTAAACAACTATAAAAATGCTTTGTCACTTCGTTTATAATGTAGTCTTTGAATAAGAACGACCCAATTTTAAAATCACAACAGTATAAGAGAGAATAAAATCAAACAAAATCAATATTTTCTATTTTAAAAAATACAAAATAAATATCACTTTTTTGTTATATGATAATAAAATATATAATTCATTAATTTCTATATATACTTACTCAATTTCCATTACCCAATGAAAAAAAGTTGAAGTGACCATCAACTCTATCTTATCTTAACTGATAATATATATATCCAATAATTTCATCTTGAATCTCATTATTTCACATAAACAAAAACAAAAAAAAAATCATTAATCACACTTATTTTCTTTCTCGTAGTAACAACCATATATTATCAACAAGAATGTTCTTCTTCCACGAAGGGTATCACGTATTTCATAATATCAGATGTTCCAATATTCTTAAATGTTAATTTTAAATTGATTTCAATTATAAAATATTTTATAATTAACCTCAATTGATGATACTATGAAATATCTTACATGTTTTTTTCGAATAAAATGACTTCTCATTAGTAAAAGATAAATTGTGCTTTGAAATTTTGAATGAAGCCTGCACAGCTTCACTACATCTTATATTGGTGACTGGTGAGGCCACTATGCTAGGTGTAATAAGATTCAAGTGAGACAAGAGTTGGACAGAAAAAAGGGGAAAAGTACTACAGTGGTATACCTTGAAGTAGTAGCATATTGGAAGAGTTTGTTGGTTGTGGAGAAAACAATGAGAGCAATTTCAGCATCACAGAGAGTGTTAAGCTCCTGAGCCTTCTTGAACAGCCCTTTCCTCCTCTTTGAGAACGTCACCTGCCTCGAACTTATGTTATCGATCTTCTTTATCTCTATCTTCTTCCTTGTCATTCTTTAATTTGATTTCCCCTCCTACTATCTCAAAGTCCAAATAAACCCATTATTACATCCAAAATGTAAAAAAATCAAATCAAAATGAAAATTAGGTTAGGAACATGAAGAACAAACGGATCAAGGGGTACTTTGGGGAGAAAGACATGAGAACTACAAATTAATTAGCGCTACATAAACCGATCGTTTGAATCTGCAGATTAACAATGATATACAGAATACCTTACCGTTCTAACACTGAAGCAAGCAACAGTTAATTAATAATAATATAAATCTAATTGTTTATGTTGTAGAATCAGGGAAAGAAGAGAGAGAAATAAATTAAAGATTGAAGAAAGAGAGGTGTTGTTTCCAGAAATAGAAAAATCTAAGAAGAGGTCTTCTACCTGCTTTCAATAACCAGATAAAAGAAATTAAAAGTGGAGATAGATAATGAAATAAAGGTGAGATAATTAATTAATTAAGTGAAGCTTACCCTTACAGGAAGGGAGCTTGCGGTGACAGGAACGATTCAAGAAAGTGATGAGGGGTATGAGATTTGAGAAGTCCGAATTCCCAAACAAGTTAAGTATGGTAGTGCCCACTGCCCAATTTGATACACAAAAATGGTGGAGTGGGGGTGTGGAGTGTGGGGGTGTGGGGTTCTTGCCTTTTTTTCTCATTGGCCACAAGTCGATACTGCTGTACCAGTACTGCTACAATTGCCATTAATTTTTTTTCCTTTTTTTTTCTTTCTCTATCTTCAACTGTGTCATGGTTTTTATTTAGAAAAAGTAAAAGTTTAACGTTCCGAAAAAGGAATAATAAATAATATATTAAATTATATTTGCGTTGATGCGTGAAATTCCGTACACCAAGTCGCCATCTTGCATCGATGGCAGCGACTGTGACAGAGGGAAGAGTGAACCCTCGTACACACATCAATACCCTCGTACTACTCCTCACCTTTCTCTCTTTTTTTTTTTTTTGGGTTTAAATAAGTCTCTCTTTTAAGTTTTGACTTATTTTTAGTTTTAACATATTTTTTCATAAAATATTAAATAAATAAATATTTTTTATCAATTAAATTCTCATTTTTCTTATCTGTTTCCACCTTTTCCTTCCCCTAGTTTTCTTTTTTCAACTAATTTAAAAAATTTTTGTTGGGTTAACGTAAACTTAATTAAATTTATTTGGTAAAAATATTTATATATCTAATATTTTTAATTTTAAAATCAAATAAGATGTTTATTATGATAAAGAGATTGAATGGTGAAGACAATGAAAATTACATTAATTTTCACTATCACATGTGATATTTTTTATTTTTATTTATTTATTTATTTAAAATAAAATTAAATATTTATGTTGTAATATTCACACTCTTCGTGAAAAAAATTTTCATCTTAAAACTCACCTAATCATAATACACATAGAAGACATGATATGTGTTTTTAAAAAGAAATATCTATTCAATGAAAAGAATTAGAAGATGAATAATCAAAGTCATCAACTTATAAAGAAATGATATTTTGGTTACAAAATATAAGAAACTCAACTGAAAAACAAACCAAACAATTGATATAAAGATTGTTTGTATTTCATTGTAAAATTAGATATTATTTTTAATTTCAAATACAAAAGACATGAAATATATTATTGTCTAAATAGTTAAAGATAGAAGATTAAGTTAAACCCTAACCTTCATCCAGTATTTCCTGTATGGCTGTATGTATATTGTTTTTGGTGGGGAGATTCACAAATGAATATTTCCTCTTGTGAATACGAAAAGCCAAATATATCTTATTAATTATTATTAAGCAACTTAATAAGATAATAACGTGATATTAAATGTGATAAATAATCATTTCCCTTTTGTAAAGCTACCTCGTCGTTGCATCAACGGTCATTTACCGTTAATTTACACCACAAAAGGTGATTTTACACTTAAAAAAAATTGAATATATATGGGATAATCTCAACATTATTATTGTATTATTATTATTGTAGTGTAATTAATAATAGGGGTTTTTTATTAATAAAAAAACAAAATTACAACAAATAGGCACGGTTCAAAAATTTAGATTTTTATGCATAACTTACTTATTTTAGTAGAGACCGAAATAAGTAAAAAAAAGCATATAATGGTAAATTTTTTACATCGTGCCTATTTATGTAAGTTATTATTTTTTTTAATAAAAAATCCTAATAATATTGCTTCCCGTTTTGTTTTTTATATTATACATTTTTAATTAATATTTTTTAATCATGTTATGCTCACGTACATAAAAAAAAATCATTTATTTGTATTTTATAAATTTTTTATTGTATTACTATAAATAAACTTAATTATTAGTTTATTATATATTTAATTTATTTTTGTGATAACTACTTATTTAGATGAAAAAGTTGTGTAAATTAAGAGTGGTTAATTTAGTTACTAATTTTTAATGTAGACAAAGATTTTTGTTATTTTTTAAAATAATTAATAATAATAAACTAATATATACTTTATAACAACACAAACTTATCTTTGGTTTCCATAAATAAATTAAATACTGGTGTAGTTTATATTACTAATGTGAAAGAGATAATAAGTTTAACTTAACATTCATAATTTTATATATATAATATTTATAATTATATATTTATAATATTTAAAATTATTTATTTTAACAATAATTAATAAATTATAAATAAAAAAATTTTATGCTGTTTTCTTCCAATTATTTCCCGTAAAATACATGTATACAATGTGTGAAAAGAAGGGTTAACGAAATTAAACGTACGTTTATATATAAATAGGTAGGCAAGCATTAATTAAGATTTAAGGTTGTATGTGTTGGCTTATTAATTAGTTAAGTTTGGTATACGCTGAAAAATGTCGAGTAGTTCTTCAGAGAAGAGAGTGATGGTGTTAGCCATGGATGAGACAGAGAATAGCCAGTATGCACTGGAGTGGGCTCTTGACCATTTCTTCACCCCATTTGGCTCAGATGCTCCTTTCGATCTTGTTATTGTCTATGCAAAACCCTTCCCTCCCGTTCCCATAGCTAGCGTCGCAGGAGGACCCACACCTGGTAATTCAAATTCATTTTATGTATATACACAAACATATACGACACTTTAATTAATTTATAACTATATTATATTCTTCGTGTTATATATACCTAGCAGTGGCCATGGGGCCTGAAATTTTCCCTGCCGTAGATTTGGAGCTGAAATTGGTCGCTGATCAAGTTACAGAAAAAGCTAAGCAAATTTGCACTAGTAAATCGGTATCCTCCATCTCCTCTTTAGTTTTTCAATTCCTTTTATGCTTACAGTATAGTTATAAAAGTGTAATTTTATAATAAAATAAATTTGAAGTAGAATGAAAAATACGTCAAAAAATTCTTACATATTGCATATATAATTTGTGGTGTTCCTATCCATTTTTTTATAAAAATAAATAAATTATATTTCTCTCATGCACCTGCACAAGGTTATGAAAAATTGAAAACTCATCTATATATGACCGTTAAGTCGAGAAAATTAGAAATCTGAAGGTTTAAACAACATTTTAAATAAAATTTTTGTCTAAAAATCTTTAATTATTAAGTTCGTATAAAGATAGATCTGTGCATAAATTTGATGAGAAGGACAAAATAAAAAATGGTTGTTTTTTTATAAAAGTTGTGTTGGCATGCGGTGCATATGTATGTTAAATTGCAGGTTCAGGGGGCTTTGGTGGAAATTGTTGAGGGTGATGCTAGGAATGTGCTGTGCGATGCTGTTGATAGGCACCGTGCATCCCTATTGGTTTTAGGTAGCCGCGGCTATGGTGCTATCAAAAGGTACATTATTTTTATCCATACACAATATTAATCAATTAAACTACACAAAGATGTATATGTTGCTTTATACATTTACTAAGCAGTTACATTACATATTGGTGCAGAGTTGTTCTAGGAAGTGTGAGTGACCACTGCACTCACCATGCTCATTGTTCCGTCATGATCGTTAAGAAGCCCAAGTCCAAAAAATGAGCATGCTTAGCTTGCTCCCTCCTATGCTACCTCAATTTTCTATTATCCCTGTTATATTATTAGAACCCTAAAAATGTATTTCCCTTTATTTATATAAATGCATGTTCACTTTTGGTTTCGTATTTGATAATATAACTACGTACGTCCTATACTACTTTGGAGTAGAACTTACTTTTGTCAACTTATGATGATATATATAATAAATTGAGTTATTATGTTATAGATACTTAGATAGCTGAATTGAAATTCGTTAGTAAACATGTTCTATGTTGGGTTTGGTTAATTACCAACTTAGCTTGAATTTGGATCCAAACATTGATGATTTAATTTGAAGGTGTACACCAAATATTGCCTTGTAATGTTAAGATGTTAATTAATCAAATTGTCTAGGCTTGTCTAGTGACTAGTAGTCTAGCAATATAAATGAAATGGTCATAACTCATAATAACTTTAACCAACCAACTGAGACGCTACTTTAATTTTTCCATTTTTGTTTGTCAGTTTTTCAGCCTTAAATCTTAAAAGAAAAATTTAGTATAAGGAAAAAAAAAAACCTGAAAAATTTATGCAAACCTATAATAAAAAAGAAGAATAACGCTACAGAACCAACATTAGGAGACCAAATACGAAACCAATGAGTGTAATTAGAAAAATAGTATGTAGTAAAAAAAAATGATATTAATTTTCTATTGTCTCCCTAATATTGGTTACCAGAGAAATATCGCATCAAAGAACCTATTAAACATACCATCATTTATATTGACTTCTATGGATTTAAACTTTTGAAAAAAAATAGTTTTATGTTGCTCAAATTAACACCTATTAGTAGTTTAATAATTTTTGGTCTAGCAATTAAGAAATGTCATTTTAAACAAAATTATTGAATATTATTAATTAACTAATTGACAAAATTAATAAATTATAAATTAATAAATTATACATATTCTATATAACAATATTAGGGAATAATGAGCCATCATGGCTCGGTAAGAAAAACCAAGACGAGATGGAGAGTACTCTTATCAATTAGGGCTGCACATGGATCGGATCAGATCCGCAGACCCGCGGTAAAATCCACAAATCTGATCCGAATTGTGCGGATCTGATCCGATCCGAAAATTTGGGGGATCGGATAGCGGATTTGAAAGTTGCATTCGCGTATCCGATCCGTAAATCTGCGTATCCGATCATAATATAAATAAATAAATAAAAAATAAAAAATATATATAGGATATGTTTAGGTAAGAAGAAACTCTAGCCGCTACACTCACAGACTCACACTCTCACTACTCTAGACATTCACACTCTCAGATTCTCTCTCTCTCTCACACACTACCACACACACAACTCCCTGTTCTTCAATCTTCACACGAATCACACCACCACCGTCTCCCTTCAAGCCTTCAAGCCCACCCACTCCCTTCAACGATCATCGTAGATTCGTCCTCTTCCCCTCTTCACTTTTCATCTCGGCGCTGCAACGTCTGATTCGCGTTCGTGAAGGCTCGTGGCTGCCTTGTCGCTGCTCAAACAGGATTGTCGCCGCCTCATCCTACTAGTAACCGTCGCTGTTTTCCATTCTGTTTCTGTTATGTCACGAGCGTCGTTCTGCTCGTGGAGTCGTGGAGGCTAGGGTTTTCTTCGATGCCATTCAGCCTTTCTGCCCGCCGCTTGCTTTGTTCTTCCTTCTTCTCGTCGTTCTGCTCTTCACTTGCTCTTTCGTTCTCGCCGTCGCTGACCACCCTGTAAGTAAGCTTTGTGTTCTTATTTTTTTTTCATTAGTACTCATGTTTAATTTTTTATTTTTCAAGATTACAAAATGATTCTGTTATTCTTATTTTTTTTTATTACTCATTTTTAATTTGTTATTTTTCAAGAGTACAAAATATTCTGTTGTTCTTATTTTCATTATTACTCATGTTTAATTTGTTATTTTTCAAGTGTACAAAATGATTATGTTGTTCTTATTTTTTTTTTTATTATTACTCATGTTTAATTTTTTAATTTTCAAGATTACAAAATGATTTTGTTGTTCTTATTTTTTTTATTTTTCAAAATTACATAACTGATTGAATCTTTGTTTCTGCATACTTTAACAGTTAACTTATTTTGAAACAGCCTGCTTATGTTGAGACTGCTAGTTTCTTAACGTAGGGTTGAAATTCTTGAAGTTTGAAATGGCTGGGACTGGATCAACTCCACGAAGTGGCTCTGAGACTAAGAGTTGCTAGACTTTAAACTTTAATACCTTTGTGTTTATGCTTAAACTTGCTGAAGTTGTGTTTGTTTGGAAATGTTAGGCCTTTGAGTGGCTGTTATTCTTTTTTAATGCTTTTGGAATTTGAAAATGTTAGGCATTGTCTCTGTAATTTTGGATTGAGCTTTGAGAGCATTTTAAAAAATAGCAGCAGGTTTTCTTTTTTTTTTTAAACTGTCTCATATTTGCGGATATATCCGCAATCCGCGGATATATCCGCACTCGGATCGGATCGGATATGAAAGCTAAAAGTACGGATAACGTATTCAATCCGATAAAAAATATGCGGATCGGATCGAGAAAATGCTCATATCCGATCCGATCCGTGTGCAACCCTATTATCAAGTCTACTCAGCACTTTATTTCTTTTTTCTTTTTTACATTTTTGAATCTGCACAGTGAAAAATAGAGTCTAGTAGAATAATCTGATCAACGGAATTAATTTCAGTGGGTACACTTTATTTCAATTTATAGTACAAAAATATTATATGGTCATTAAAATTTATTTTTTTTGTTATTATTTATTCGATTAATCATTGATTTTAAAAAAATTAATTAAAAATGTTAGGAATTGATGAAAAAATAATAATCAAAATAAATTAAAATTAGTGAACGTATGCCATATAGTCTATACTTTATAACACAAATTCATTTGTGAGAAAAGCTTGGCCTTTGCAAAATAATATGTAAAAATTATGATTGAAATAAATGATTATAACTAATTTTATTATTAAAATTAACGAATAAAAATATATTGGACCACTTGATATTATGGTACACTACTTGATCTTCGTCTACTTACAAAATTATAATCTCTAACTATGTATAAATTTTAGATAATAGTACCTTTTAATAACATTATATGATCTCCAAGCTTATTATGAGATAATTTTTTAAAGAAAATAATAATAATAATGAGAGATCCTATATCTTAGACATATAAATTCGTAGATAGATCCTCTCTTTTGCGTACATATAAAAATATTTTAGATATATCATAATTAATAGCAATTAAGTAATTTTAGCTTTCGTTCTAATTATATATAAGTAATAATTAAGTTTATAAATTAAAATTAATGATAAAATAATATTTTAATTATTTTTAAATCTATAATTTTTATTATTTGTGAGTTTCATTATTTAAATTTAAGAATAATTAGAGTATTATTTTTTCTAAAGTATTTAATCATTTTAAAAGAATTTGATTCACTATTTAAAGTTAGAGTAATGCTAGATGTGTATCTACGTTGTCTAACAAAATCTAACTAAATTATTTATTTATATTTCAAATAAAAGATAATTTTGATATCAAATAATATAAAAAATAATACAATACCAAAAAAACATAAAAAATAATATATAAATATATTAAAATAAATTTTTATTTTTTTTTGGTGTCTAGAAAACAAATAAATTTTTATTTGTTATAGAATAAATAATTTGATTAAATTTTGTTTAACAAAATAAGTATGTAAAATTATTGTAATATACATAGTTAATACGACAAGCGATTTTCTCTTTCGTTATTTCTTTGGCTGTCTTCTTTTACACAATTTTGATGAATTTAGTGTAATAACTCCCACCCACCCATTTATTATGGGGATAAGGTTCGTCTCAGTCTCAGCACGTTTTTCACATGCGGAATCAAAAGCGAGAAATATCAAATATACACAGAAAGTTTTTTGTGTGTGTTTTTTTGAAGAAAATAAAAAAATATATATAAATTAAAACCAACGGTTATAAATTATAAGTATACCGATGCACCAATATATTTGAAAACTTTCTAAAAGATAATGAAAGCTAAGGCATTTATCACTCCTATCTTAGTTTACCTTCAAGAAATCCCAAAGGCTCATAACACAGAGGGCGAGAGAAAAGATAGATCAGGTCATGGCCTATTTCACTAAAGAGATATGATTGTGCTGAGCCCAAAAGAATCTCAGTTTTCGACAAGACAAATATTGTTAAGATTTCCCATGAACAGAGTTTGTTTGCAACCAATTGTCTTCAGCTTTGCAAAGCTTCTGTAGTTTTTTATTGGTCAGGGAAGTTCTGTAGTGTTGAATACCAAAAAGAAAAAAGGCCTCTGTAGTGCTTAGACAGTAAAAGCTGATTGGGCCTTCCTGATTGTCTACTACTGTGTTTTTTGATTCACCAGAAAAACGTAGACAAAAACCAAAACATCACAGTAGTAGACTATGACATTAAAAAAATTTAACAAATACAGCAAGTTGCAATTAAAATAGTAAGAATTTAAAATTTTAAATACATTAATGCATATATAACGAATTTGTCTAGAAATCTTGATAAATAAATATGTCCATAAATAAAAATGGGCAGAACTGAAAGAATAAAAGGTTATTCCTAAAAATGTTAGAGTGTAAATTTGGATAGTTAATGAATATCCTAAAAAAGTTAGTAAAGGATTGGGGTTTTATTACCTCAACAAAAAGAGGGAAGAGAAGTCAAAGGTTGAAAAACAGTGGGACTGGCGAAGCGAAGAACTCGGTGTAGAAGTAGAAGTAGAAGTGGGTTTCTTTCTCTTACAACTTACAACCATGCCACGAGGAAAACACCTCACTGAAATGACCAAACTACCCTTGCCTCCCACCTCTCTTATCCCCTAAGAATCCCAAACTAGTGTTCTTTTTCGTCCATCCGCACTTCTTACAACCCACCATGGACGCCGGAGGCGGCAACAGAGCGGAAGCCGAGCGCTGGCTCTACACCGCCAACAAGCTCCTAAGCGCTCGAGACTTGCATGGGGCTCAGTCCTTCGCCATCCGGGCGCGTGAATCAGACCCTACCTTCGATGCCTCTGAGCTCCTCTTGACGGTCATTGACACGCTCCTCGCCGGCGAGACGCGAATCAACGACCAGCACCGTGACTGGTATGGGATCCTCCAGATCCTCCGTTACACCACCAACATCGACCACATCGCCGCTCAGTACCACCGCCTCGCCCTCCTCCTCGACCCTCACCGCAACCCCTTCGCCTTCGCCGCACATGCCTTCTCCCTCATCCATGATGCCTGGTCAGTCCTCTCCAACCCCGCCAAGAAGGCCATGTACGACGCAGACCTCCGGTTACTCACCTCAACTCCTCCGCCAGCGCCGGCCGCCACGCACCACCACCAGCAGCCGCAGCATCACCAGCAGCACCAGCATAATCCTCTGACGCTAGCTCAGCCTCAGTCTACGCCGAGGAGAAACCCTAGATCTAAGGAAGCTGCGGGCGGTGCGAGCGATCCGAATGTGCAGAATCGAATACCGGCCGAGTCAGCTCGGCAGACTAGGACGGCTTCTGCTGCGGCATCGAACGACGCGTCGGCAACGGAGTTGAGTTTCTGGACCTCGTGTCCTTACTGTTACGTTCTGTATGAGTACCCTAGGGTTTACGAGGAGTGCACCCTGCGGTGCCAGAGCTGCCGCAGGGGGTTCCAGGCG
>JASCZI010000011.1:235334-264896 GCA_036250425.1 Stylosanthes scabra
TATCGTTCTGCAGCTGGGGGTTTTTCCCGTTGGGGTTTTCGCAGGATGCAAAGGACATTAACGGGTTTTCTTCCAATTGGAACCCATTTTCGCCGCTGTTCCCTTGCCCCTTAAAGGGGTCCAATCGGAGGAAGGCGTCTTGGACTTACTACGATGAAGAAGCCGCTGCGGCATTTATTGAGCTTTCGGATCCCAGTGAGGATGATTCTGATGATGGAGATTGGAGAACTGGTGCCAAGAAGGCGAGGAAGAGGTCAAGAGGTTTTACAAGAGATTCCGGTGCTTCTGGTGCCGGTGAAGAAGTTAAGAGGAAGGCTGGGAGACCTAGGAAGGGGATTCCAGGCAGTGCACAGCATCAGAATGTGGGTGGTGGGGCTGTGGATGGCAGCGGCGGAGTTGGTGGGGCTGCAGGGGCAAGTGGTGGAAGGCCAGAGTCTAGTAAGAAGGTTGCATTGGGTGGTTCGAGGAGGAGGGGTGGAGGGAACTTGGATTTGAATGTGGAGTTCAGCAATGACCCGGAAGAGCCTTCCCGTCGCGTCGGCGTCCGTGAAGGGAATGCTGCTGGGAATGCTGAGGATAACATGGAAGGGATTGGGTTTTTTGAGGGGCTTGATGAGTTCCTCAGTAGCTTGCCCATCCTCAATGTTGTGGCAGATGATAAGGCTAAGGGTAATTAGTCTTGTAGATGCATGCTTTTCTTGTTTCTTTGTTTGTAGAATGTAGATTTTGTTTCTTGTATGTTTGCACTTGTTATTGTTAAATTATATAATAACTTGCGGCAGCAACTCCTTTATTTCTGTTTTCAACTATTTGAGGAGAATTGCTTAATGTAGATTATGATCATAGTACTGTGTCTTAAGGAATGATATTTTGACAGTGCTGATCCATGTCTTAATCAAATCACACACTCACACCATCTTGTTTAATGTATTCAAATGTTGTGAGGAGGAAAATAGTTGGTAAGTAGCTGGGATTTTCTCAACAAGAAGCCTTTGCCACGGAGTGAAGTCGATATTCCCTGTGAAATCTTCTGATCTGATCTTATGATTGCAGCCTCGGTGCTGATTTCCATTATCAAGGCTTTTAAAATATGTGATGAAAGGAAATTTTGTTTGTGAAGATACATACCTCTTTTGTCATTGAGACTCTTAGCTTCTCATGTAGTGTAATGCTATTGATGATTTGCAAGAGAACTTTCATACTGCTCTGATCTGCTATTTGGTGAAGAATTTAACGCGGTTGTTGTTTGACGTATGGTATCTTGATCTTCACTTGTGGGTCAAGTTTCTACACTCTAGTAGGTGCTGTGTAATGATGGCTGAAGTTCACATCTGTTGTGATAAGCATCATTGCAGGTGCTATGAGCATTCTATTTAGAGCCCTTTTCTAGATCCCAAGTGGCTTTGACCTTTGAGTGTCATCGTTATACTGCAACATTTTCATCACAAGGAATATTGATGGAAGCTAGCTAGTCATGAAGAGGGATAATGCAAGTTGGTAAATGAGAATTTCGGGAGCTCCCATTTTTCACTTTCCTCTGTGTTTTGGAAGATCCAACATGAAATGAAACTGGACTCATACTTTATATTTTCAAGCGTGGGACTTGTGAAATTATCCTCATTAGAATATCTGCATATGTTTGTGGTGTCGTGGGATCTAAGCAAACTGTATATACAAGTAAGTAGACCTCAGTGGATAGAAGGAAACATGGAAATCCTAAAATTGATACCAGTTGTTACTTGTAATCTAATGGGTTACCTAATGAATCCTCATGCCCAACATCAATCGTTATACATAAATTAAATCCACTCACTACACTGACCAAGTAAACTGACAATCACATAAGAGAGGATCATTTGAGTGTTATGTAGCATTTTTATCCAAACAGACAGACAACTCTGCTTAATCCAGTTCCAGTGGGTACCTGATGAGTGATGACTTGGTATGATCATTAGCAATGTAATCTCATCAAATCAATATATGCTGGCTGGTGTCTGCAACATCATATCTTGGATGCTAGAGCTGATAATCCTTTATGACTTGGAACAGGGGATACACATTAAAAAAAAAAAAAGTGCAACTTCTCTAGTTTTCTTTGAAGATCAATAGTATTCTGTTCTAATTATCGAAAGCGCGAAGAGTGTTATATGAAATATGATGCGCACTTGGGCAGTCAACTAATTACATAAACAATTTTTCCAAACATATTTTAACGGTAATGTGTGTTCAATTAATAGCAAAAAATTGTAATTAAAAACAAATATTCCATAGATGCATTTAGATATGTAAATGTAATTGTTAGGGTGATAATCAAAAGAGTTATATGTTTTTATGTTTTTACTGATAATTAAACATGTTAATATTAAAAGTTAAAAGTAACCCTAATACTGGAAAAGAAAAAAAGACAGTAAAGAAATATATATAGTTTCTCATTTAAAAGTTAAAGCTGGATTTTCTTCGTCCGTCTGAATGGGAGGCAACAGATTCATCGTTCATGTGCATATAACTGTATTCTATTCAAGTATGGCTGTTCTCTTCAATTCCCATTGAGTTCTATAATGGCAGCTCCAGCACCATTGTCGGTTTCATCAACAGACCCCTTAGCCTCCAATTCTCTCCCTTTATCCTCCTCCCACGGAGCTCATGCATTCAGGGCTTCAGCGCTATTCTTTGGTCGTTCCATCATAACAGCTAAAATTCAGCATACACAATTGAAATTGTTCACGGATTCAAGGTCTGTTTCCATCTTCCAATTTTTCTTTTGTTTCAGTCATTTGAAAATCTTGATTTATCAAATCTTTGATATCCCGTAGATTTTGTGCAAATGACATAAATTCTAAAGAGTGAACATGGATTGGATCTTGATGTCTATAGTGTATATGATGAGTTGCATTTTCCTAATGCCTGATTTCGTTCTTGTTCCGTTAACACCAAATCTTGTTTTTACTATTTTGAAAATGGAGTTCCTTGGCTTTTATGGCTTCATACTCAATGCTCTAATATTCGTGGGTGCAGGCAAGGTTTATCTTTGAAGGCTTTTGCGGAGCATCCTCATGAGATCACTCTGCAGACTCTGCCTCAAGTGGAAAATGAGTGTGATATATTTAGTGATCTAAAAGATAGATTTTTTAGGTTTAAAAAGAATAAATATATGTAAGCTTCAGAATTTCCCTTTTCATAATGTTCATGTCTGATGCCTAAAACTGTCAGAAACTTCAATTCATGTTTGTTCTGTTCTCTTCCAGGAAAAACATAGAACAGTTCCAAGAACTTGCTCTGGCTCAAGCACCAAAGGTATTGTTTCCTCTCTTTCTTTGTGTTCATTGATCCTTTTAGCCCATTCCTTCAATTTATCTTGTGAAGCATTAGCAAAACCTAGTATACCTGACTAACAATTCCAAGAGCAGTTCATGGTTATTGCCTGTGCAGATTCTAGGGTTTGCCCCTCTCATATTCTAGGATTTCAGCCAGGAGAAGCATTCATGATCCGCAATGTTGGTAATTTGGTTCCTCCCTTCGAGGTATATCTCTTTGCTAGTGATTTATTTAGCTCTACATGTGTAGCTAGTAATTCACATTTCTAATTCAATTTCTTGATACAGAGTGGGCCCTCCGAAACAAATGCTGCACTAGAATTTGCTGTGAACACCCTTAAAGTAAGAAATTCCCTTACCATTTCAAAGTTTCAAATGCCTTGATTCTAAATCTCAGGTGATTCAAAATTATTGTTATCTTAGGTTGAGCACATCTTAGTCATTGGCCACAGCTGCTGTGGGGGAATTCGTGCCCTTATGAGTATGCAAGATGATGCCAATGAAAGGTTGTATTGCTGGATTCTAGTTGCCGTCCCTCCGTTTACTTCTTATTAATTTTATAGAATGAGTTTTTTTTCTTGCTTGGATATTTATATAATTTTCTATTTATTTTTTCCAGTAGCTTTATAAATAGCTGGGTGGTAGTTGGAAAGAATGCCAAAATCAAAACCAAAGCTGCTGCTTCTCAGCTGGATTTTGATCAGCAGTGCAAGCATTGTGAGAAGGTAACAAATTGTGCTATTAGATTTAATCTTGGAGCATTATCCGCACTCCACAGAATAAAATTTTGGTGCTGCTATTGATTTTTATGCAGGAATCAGTTAACCATTCATTGTTAAACCTACTTACTTATCCATGGATAGAAGAAAAGGTAGCAGATGGACAACTAAATGTTCATGGTGGTTACTATGACTTTATTGACTGTTCTTTTGAGAAATGGACAATGAGTTACAGGGAAACCAAAATGGCTAAAAATAGTAGAATTGTAGCTGTAAACAAAATGTTTTGGTGCTGAGTGTTACTTCTATTTTCCTGTACAAATCATAGTATTCTTCTTATTATCTTCTAATAGTTGTAGCATTACTAAAGCATAGGGTGACTTAAATGTATCTGTACAATTTTTGAAATATTGAAATTCAATTGATTTGATGTAAGTCTTAAACAAATCCTTACTGTGTCACGCGTCCTTTATGAATGTTTTATGAGTGAATTTTAATGTCTGAATCCTTCATCGGACCACTCATAACACTGAAAATACTCCTCTCTTCCAATGAAAAAAGTCTCAACACATCCATTTAAGTCTATACACAAATTCATAGCTACATGCAGGAATGACAGTGAAATTATTTGGAGATTCTACTTGCTCTTGATTGAACCACTTGTACAGCATTCTTGGTGCATGCCTTACTCAGAACAGTGTAATTGAAGTTTGTTGATCCTATGTGAATGTCATTTTTATATGACAATAAAAAACAGAACTTCAATTGGTTTCTCCTAAGAAGTTAATCCACTTCATTCATTTCTCAATCTTTTACCCTTCATTTTCCAACAAGGAAGTTTCTGTCTCCGAACCAAACACATGTTAATGCTTCGCTCCTTGTGAACTAATGAAACTTGTCACCTTTTTGAAGTTAAAATTTTACAGATTTAAACTATTCCAATCAAATTCTTTGCTATTTGATTATTTAATACTTCTTCCATTGCAAATTATCTGGATACTAATAGGGGAGTATTGTAGCATTATGCACAAATGCACATGCATGTTCATCAATGCCGGTTAGTCTTCAATTATGTTTTTGTTACATGATTCTAATCATGTTTTGCCGCTTTTCTGATTGTGCATATCTGTTATAAATTGTTTACCTATATTTGCATTTCCATTCACGGGTTCTGAATATGTAGACTACCAACGAAAGAATAGAAGAATCTTCAAGTTGTTGAAGCAGTTCACAGATCACAGCTGAAATAGAGGGAAAGAAATAGTTGACCAAACCATGAAAAAGATTATTTAAGGAGCAGAAAATGTTAAAGGTTCCTTGTGATTGAAAGGCAAAAATGGAGGAAGGCATAGGTGGATCACGGGTGATAGTGCCATAATTTTGTAATGATTTAGTTGTTCAGTGGTAGGTATGATTATTTTAGCCATTTCTTATGAATATATATGTGTTTGATTATTTATATAATTAAAGTTATGTGTATTGGTAAGAAGTTGAACTAACAATTTTATGATACCACACTCACCACCCAATAATCCTATCTATAAAAGAACATATAACTCATGGCAAATGATCACAAGCTCAACAAAACCATTTGTATAGAGCAAAAAACCACAACAGACTCAAAAGCCCCTTGCTATTATCTTATAGCTACTACCATGGGTTCTCACCCTTTCTTGTCATTCATTTTACCACTTGTGCTTCTTGTTTCCTCATACAATGGGGTTGCACATGCACGTAACCTTCTAGAAGCAACATTACCAGAGCCAGAAATACCCAGCCTTCCCATACCCGAGTTGCCTACGGTACCTGAAATTCCCAAGCCAGAATTACCTACTTTTCCTGAAATCCCCAAACCAGAGTTGCCTACAATACCCGAGATTCCTAAACCGGAGTTGCCTGAACTTCCGGTGCCACCACAGCTTAAGCCTGAACTGCCTGCAGTTCCGAAGCCTGAAGTTCCTAAGTTCCCTGGAATTCCCAGTCTCCATCCAACCACTACTCCCTAGAGTGAATTACTAGTACTTGTTCCTTTATTTCTTTGTATTGTGTGTTGAGTGATTTATTTATATATCTTCATCTGAAAGAAGGGTCTATGTCCTACTAAAGATATGATTATGTGATTTATGTCACATGTTGTGCGTGCGTGCTCAGTGTTTGAGTTTCATGAGACAGTGGTTGTAAAATGAGTGAGTTTTATTACAGCATATGATTCTGAGTTTGTGATCATCATTTACCTAATATAATAGTAGTCTTCCATATATTGCATCAGTTCTTTCTAATCTTTATCAGCAAAATCTTGGATTCTTGAATAATGATTATATGAATTCCAAACTAAACCTTAATAATTAACCTAATATAGCCAAATCAACGCTTACCTCTTTTCAAGTGATCGATCACATACATACTAAGCAAATAAAGATTATGATTTCCTAACAAAGATGAAGATCCTATTAGCTTTTATAACAGCGCATGCATGATGGTGGAATTACATTTTACTTATAGGATTAGTTTAGAGAAAAATATAGGTAACAAAAAATAAAATATCCGTAACCACTGTTACAAAACGTCCGCTTGAACTCAAGACCTTTGTTGAGGGAAGAAGAAAAATGCCAGTTGAACTACAACTCATTGGCTTGTCAAACCTAAACACTTGATATATTGATTTATATATGTTGGAATGAGTTTATTTTTAGAACTAGTCTTAATAATATATATCCAAATTGATTCTAATTTAGAGATGAATGAGCCATTAATTGTGCTTTTGAAGTTTGAGAGGGAGATTAGTTGCCGCCATGAGAAATTATATATCATCAATAGTCAAGAATGCTGATCTATTTCATCAAGATGGATAGTATATCATCAACTACAAGTCTTACTACTTATTTAGCTTCTTGTAATAAAATCAAGGTTGTATTTAAATTCAATTAATGGGACATTATTGTAACAGATTCAAAGGTCTTCCATTTAGGGACTTATTAGAGATTAGTATGAAACAACCAAAAGTTGGTCTAGTGGTTAGTTCGAGCTCCGATGCGCAACGTATTAGTCCTTGACCTATCGTGTTGGGAGATATCATGGATAACAGCGTTTGAATTTGCAGTGTAAGTAACCAACAACAGCCACGGTTGCAAAATGAACAAGCTACTAATAATTAATAAGGAAGGTAACCTAACAAGAGAAAAAAAAAATCTCAACTACCAAAACCGTGCTGCAAAATTAAAATCAATGCCAAGAATCCCTATTATGTACCATATCCCTTAGCTTATTATATATCAAGGAAATCTATTACGTACTATGAGTACGTGATGACGATGATGATGAAAATGGGTTGTTCCAAGAGATGCATGATGATTTTGGCATTGTTGATTGGTATTTGCTTGTCAATGATGCAGATTGGCATGGCAGGTCGCCATCTTCTGCAGACAACACCATCACCACCGGCATCGTTATTCCCATTCGCATTCCCCTTCCCATTTCCAAATATGCAGCCACAGCAGGTTTCTCTGCCCCAACTTCCCAAAATCCCCACCTTCCCCGGTACCTTCCCCTTATTCCCCCCTTGTCTCCACCACCACCTTCGGCTTCAACCTCCACCCCGTGAAACCCTGGTCTCCACCACATCTCTCTCATGCTCTTTCTGTACTTCATACATTATTACTCGTTTGTTTGTTATATATGCCATCCATCACAACATGCTTTTTACGCTAGTTAATTTATAGGAAACATGTACTATGGAGTACCAAATTTCAGGATCTACGGCCGTTATGCCATATTGTATTATCTTATACTCCACACACTTTATTATTACTGTAATAATAAATTACATAACTCTCTTGTTTCTTATATATATATATACAAAAATAATATCATTATTCATATTTCTTTTTTCGTTATTATTATATGTTATTTGCAAAGCTGTTTATGTTGATGCAATGCAAATAAATTAAATATTATGCTAAAAAATTTATAAAACTAGAATTTCATTGAATAAATAGTACCATGAGACATACTACTTTCAGATAATGATACTTTAATCAGTCTTGCTAAAATATATCTTTATTTATTCTTCATATTTAATTAAGTATATACTTAAAAAAAGTACGTATTATATTCGCATGCTATCAAACTCCTTAACTTGTTTTGTGGGCTTAGGGCCTTAGGCCTTGTGCAACAACAATAATAATAAATCAAAATAAAAAAGGCATTAACATGGTATCAGTGTTATATAGTATAGGAAAATTATACGGTATGCCTCTATTTTTTGTGATATATGGTACTCTATCGCTTTTTAGCCATTAATCTTGATTGATTTTAATTATATATAGATCAACGGTTAAAAAGCAATGGAATGCCGTATGCCACCATTTTTACGACATACCGTATAATATTCCATACAGTATATAGAGATCATGGCTTGAGTCTCTTACAAGCTAAGAGTAGAGTCATTTATTTACATGTTGAGACTTAGCTAGCTCTATAATCTGAGCCATAAAAAATAATAGGATTAAATAAGATTAAAGAAGGTCAACATTAAAGAAGAAAATGTTTATAATTGGTTGTAGCAATCAAACAAAAAAAAGATATTTAAGTAATTAATTATGATTGAAGATGATGAATAAGAAAATAACAATTTTTTTTTATTTTAAGGGAAAGAAATAAAAACTCCTAATGAACAAAATTTGTTCAATTTAACTATTCCTTACTCAATACATCAAATTAATTCCTTATTTATACTCCTATAATTTCGTAATTTTAATGGGCTAAGCCTATCTTAACATATCTAAGAGTTAAAAACAGCCTTTTCTAATAACTGCCATAACAGAATCTTGATTACATTTTTTATTCTCTACACCCGGCTAGCAGAATGCATGCCATTACAAGCATGATTGCATTTCGTTCTTTCATAATGATTTGAGGCGTAGTAAGAGAGGGGTAAGTGATTTCTTTTGACAAAATTATTAAGAGGTTTAAATCTTAAAAAGAAGCCGTATCATCTTAACCACGTTAATTTATGAGGATTATTTAATTTTTTCTGTTCGTGAAAAAGTAATATCGTGAATGAGTTGCTGGCTTGCTACATATAGGGTTATTTTTATTTTACTTTTCTTGTTTGGTGTGAAAAATATCTATGTATTATTATGTGTATTTTTTATATTGCATTAGTAAATATAAATTTAATTGGAATAATGCTATGTAATCAACACAATATTAACCAATAGTAGCCAATAAAAAATGATCATCTAAAATCTAAAAATAGATCATCCAAATTTAAAAAATAGATCATCTAAAAGCATAAAAGTGACCATTCAAAATTTACAAGAGTGATCATCCAAAACATTAGAAATATGGAAACCATAAAAAAAATTCACCAAACCATGAAGTTTTACCCTCTGATTTTGCGGCCAGCGGCAGGGAAGGCTAAGGAACGAGAACACGAGAAGGATAACTGGCCAACATAGGCTCCTCCATGATAGGCGGCATCTCTGTTCCGAGAGAATCTTGTTGAGCATGATTCTAGCTCCCTCAATAAGTGCGGGCAAGAACAGCGACGAGTCCCTAACGCATGGAGATAAATCTTCTGATAGTGAATCTAGATATGATTGAGTTTGATGGATCCTTCATCTGATGAACATAAATTATGGTGCAGACAAAGGTAGGTGGAGAAGAGGCCGCACCGCAATGCTTCATCCAATCATGGGGTGTTGAGACTTGAGACCCGCTACTTGAGAGAGATGAGACGTGAATCCTTAGGAGAAGTGAAGGAGTAAGAACCATTGGTTAATGTTGGTTACAAATCCGTTGGTCACATAGAGTTTCTCATTTAATTTTAATACGTACAAAATAACTAAAAGTTAATAATATTAATTAATTTGAAAAGTAAATATATACATATTTATAATAAAAGTTATTGGATTAAAGTAATTTAATAAAGAATTAATCTACACGTATTTTTTTATATTTCTATATATTTCTTGTCTTTTTCTATTTTGATTTATGTATTGAGATACATTATATGTGTGCTATATTAACATAACTGTTTTTATGCTATCTATCATATATTGTATTCATGTGTTTTGTGATTTTTTTTTAATCCGTGCTAATATCTATATTTTTTGTATTGTAAATATGTATAGAGATGTACATGTATGTAGGCTGTAGCATTACCGTTTCATAAATAAATAAATAAGAATGGACGTTCGATCTGGTTTTTGTTTTCAAGTGAGGAATTGAATTTTTATTGACTGTTGTTTTGAGAAATGGACAATGAGTTACAGAGAAACCAAAATGGACAAAAATAGTAGAATTGTATACGAAACCAAAATGTTTTGGTGCTGAGTGTTGCCTCTAGACCTCTATTTTCCTGTATAAATCATAGTATTATTGTCACTAATGCATTATTGGGTGACTTAAATGTATCTGTACAATTTTTGAAATATTGAAATTCAATTGATTTGATTTAAGTCTTAAACAAATCCTTACTCTGTCACGCGGTCCTTTATGAATGAATTTTAATGTCTGAATCCTTCACCGGACCACCTCATAACACTGAAAATACTCCTCTCCGATGTCATTTTTATATGAAAAAATAAAAAGAACATTAATTGGTTTCTCCAAAGAAGTTAATCCACATTATTTATTTCTCAATTTTTTACCAACTTAAAGGTGCTAACAGGGAAGTATTGCAGCACTGTGCACAAATGCACTTGTATGTTCATTAATCCCAGTTAGTCTTCACTTATGTTTTTGTTACACGATTCTAATCATGGACAAAAATCAGGCTCCAAAAAAGTGTAAAGGTACCGTGGTTGCTACCATTATTAATAATAAGCTAAGCATGATATTCAAAACCAAATCTGATGAAACAACAGACTAATTAAGTGGACCGACGATGGAGGTGGTTTATTATTGTTGGAACAAGTTCCCGCTTTGTCAAACCTAAACACTTGATATATCCAAATTAAATTGATTCTAATGTAGAGATGAATGAGACATTAATTGTGCTTTTGAAGTTTGAGAGGGAGATTAGTTGCCGCCATGAGAAATTGTATATCAATAATAGTGAAAGAATTGCTGAGCATAAACTACAAGTGTATGTTACTACTTGTTTAGCTTGTTGTAGTAAAATCAAGCTTGTATTTAAATTCAATTAATGGGACATTATTGTAACCTGCTACATTTGAATTTGCAGTGTAACTAACCAACAGTAGTAGCCACGGTTGCAAGAGAAAAAAAAATAATTAAATCTCAACTACCAAGACGGTGCTGATACATGCAAAATTAAAATCATCCCTTATATATAAAGGAAAGCTACTACGTACTCTGATCATGATGATGAAGATGGGTTGTTCCAAGAGATGCATGATGATGTTGGCATTGCTGATTGCTATTTGCTTGTCAATGGTGGAGATTGGCATGGCAGGTCGCCATCTTCTGCAGGCATCGCCACCACCACCAGCATCATTATTCCCATACCCATTCCCATTCCCATTTCCATTCCCATTTCCAAATAGGCAGCCACAGGTTTCTCTGCCCCCACTCCCCACCATCCCCTTCTTCCCCTTCTTGCCTCCACCACCACCACCACCTTTCGCTTAGCTTCAACCTCCACCCCCTGAAATATATATATATCTTTCTCATCATGTTTAATTTTACCATAACATTATTACTTGTTTGTTTCTTATACATACCATCACAACATGCATGCATGCATGCACTTTGTATACACTAGTTATATTAGTGTATCTGTTATACTATACAATATTATCTTGTACTCCACACACTTTATTATTATTACTGTAATAATAATAAATTAAATAACTCTCTTGTTTCTTATATATATACAAAAATAATATCATTTCTATTTCTTTTTCGTTCTTATTTTCATTATTATTATGTTATTTGCAAGGCTGTTTATTATGTTGATGCAAATTAAATATTACGCTAAAAAAATGACTAAAACTACAATTTCATGAGAGATACATACTTTCAGTTTTAGATAATAATACTTTAATCCATCTTGTTAAAATATATCTTTATTCTTTATATTTAATTTAATAATTAAGTATATACTTAACGAACATAAATATCATATTCACTTCTATCAAACTCCTTATCTTATTTGTCAACGGAGGCTAGCTCAATTGGTGCTACTTATGTATCTAGGAGTTTTCCTTCCCCAATTTTCGGATTCGATACCACTTATATATTAATCACAAAAAAACCTCCTTATCTTATTTTGTGGGCTTAGGCCTTGTGCGTACAGCAACGACAATAATAATAAATCAAAATAAAAAAGGCATTAACATGGTATGGTATGAGTGCTATATAGTATATAGAGATCCATGGCTTGAGTCTCTTGATTACATTTTTTATTCTCTACACCCGGCTAGCAGAATGCATGCCATTACAAGCATGATTACATTTCATTCTTTCATAATAATTTGAGGCGTAACATCAGAGAGTGGGTAAGTGAATTCTTTCGGCAAAATTATTAAGAGGTTTATATCTTAAATAATTTTGTGATTCGTGAATGAGTTGCTGGCTTGCCGTATCTATCCATTTGTGTATTTTCTATATTGCATTAGTAAATATAAATTTAATTTTAATACACATCAGTGTGTAAAATAGTAGCGTGCAAAAATAATTAAAGTTAATAATATTCATTAATTTGAAAAATAGATACATATTCATAATAAAAATTATTGGATTAAAAGAATTATATAAATTTAATAAATAAATCAGAATGGACGACGTTTGATCTGTTTTTTGTTTACAAGTCTGGAATTGAATTTTGTTTACGATAATACTAAATATAATATCGTATATATTTATATACATTATTTAATAATACGAAAAAATATAAATATTAATATAGATTTATATTTTTCCGTGGTGTGGTATACATAAATTTATTTTTTTGTTTAATATAAATAATACTAAATAAAAGCCATACTGAAGGGATCGATCACCGCGTATATGGTATATGTGTCATGCATATTGCGTTTCACATTTCATAATTATAAATTTGGATTATTCCTTTAACACCAGCAATAATAATAGGTATGATAATATTATATTCAAAAGTTACAAGTGTCAGAATATGTGAAAGTTGATCTGCGAAGGTTTGAAAAGGCTTTCAACCATAATGCTAAAAAATGATAGAGAGATGTATGGTTTGGTGCGTTGGTTTAAGGGTAAATGGTCAGTCACATATTTTTTTAGAGCAAAGAAAAATAAAAAATTTATAAAATAAAAAATTTATTTAGTTGATATCTTAAGATTTTGAATTAGTTGTGATTTCTTCTTATTTTATATTCTCTCGCTTGGTTTCTTCGGTGTCTAATATAGTGGTTGTTTACCGATAACTCTTGAAATGAATAAAGAGAATTTGATGCTAACTTTGATTAAAAATAATGAAATTGGGGTTAAAAAAGAACTGCACATAGAGAATATATAATAGTGGAAGAGGTGAGGAGGAGAGGGGTTGTTTTTCTTAAAATAAGAAAAAGAAGTGAGAAAATGGCTCTTAGTGTTGTCGAAATTAAAGGAGGGAGATGTAGAGAGATGGTGAGTAGTATATATATATAAGGCGGAAGAAGAATTAGGTTGGTAGAGAGTAGAGAGTAGAAGAAGGTGATTAAGTAGTGATTAATTAGGTAGATGATGGGTTGTGAGAAATGGTTGATGATAGGTTTGGCATTGTCATTGTCAATGTTAAGCAGTATGAGGGTGATGAGCCGAGTTATTTATAATAATGAGGAGTATTATGAGTATTATGATGTTGAATTAATAATAATGGCCCCATCACGTCCACTTCTGAGGCATACTACTACTACTACTACTATTCCAACATCCTCATCACCTTCTTGTAAATTCAACAACGTTTCTAAGAACCCTATAAATCGACGGCATTGTCATTCTCAATAATGTTAATAAGTAGTATGAGGGTGATGAGCCGAGTTATTTATAATCAAGAGTATCATCAGATTGTAATGTTTTTAGCTGCTGACGCCAGTTTGTGTTACCATATAGGTTTTGTAGTTTTTATAGGCTTCAAAGGCTTATGATTTTATAATCTTGATACACCTACATCAACCCTCAATACTACTACTGTAACTAATTCCCATCCTCCGATAAGAATCGGATCCATCGTCTCTTTTTAATTTAATTTGCGCCATTATTATTATTATTATTATTATTATTATTATTATTATTATCATCGCATAGTGTCTGTGTTATTTGCATCGTTGTTTCTTGTCACAGACAAATGATGAATTTCAATGCCAATTCTCTTTCTTTTATAAACAATGAATTTGTTTGTCAATGCAAATTAAGTTTTACAACGAAATAAATTAATTAAACTAGTAGTGGATGTTAAGCAACTTTAATTTGTCATCAGACTGTATAATGTATATTATTACGAAATGCAATATATGCATAGGCTTCAAATTTAGTTACTATTATGTTCAAGAACTCAACATATATACATCGAGAGGCTGGTTTGGGACAAAAGAGGCTGGCATACAACCAGCTGAATATAATGAATATAAGTGTCTTGCTGAGACTGAACCCGGACTCTTATAGATTCAAAAGTTTTTTTATAAACTGCGCATTTAGTGTCCAATAACTCCAATAATCAATTGCGACGACAATTTAGGGGCTATTCTTCTAGCACAGAATCCAATCTTATATAGTAGTAATAAACATTTTGAAATAATGAAATTAATTTCCGTGCAACAACGCGTAGCAAATAAATTAACATTATGTCATATATATTCTTTTTTATTCTCAAGTGGCTGATATTCTTACAAAACCCCTTTCATCTCCTTCCTTTAAAAATTGTTTTAGTATTTTACATAATTAAAAGAATTTAAAAAAACATAAATACACGTTAAAATTTAATTTCATTAAGGTAATAAATAGACATAGACCCAACAGATAATACAATCTTATATATTTTGATTAAATTTACAATATTCGAATTCAAATTATTTGAATCAATTTAAAATTTATATTAAAATTTTTTGAATAATTAATTGTTTTTAAATTTTCGATACAATCCTAATAAGCTTAGATATATTATTTGAAGCACTTAAAATTTTAAATTCACAAATTAATTAAATTTTAAATATATCAATTAATTGTTTTAAAATTTTTGATACAATCGTAAGCATATTATTTGAATCAATTTAAAATTTTTAATTCACACATTAAAATTATTTTAGTGAAATATCACAATTAAAAATAATTAACAAAAAAAAATTTTAATGAGCACTTCTAGTTAAATTTCAAATTCATTAAAAAAATATAAAAATTCATTATGTTTACAATTTTTAATTATAAATTCAAATTAAAATTGCATTCGTTATGATTTTAAAATCAAATTAAAATTACTTTAGTTACAATCAACAAACTCTTTAAAATAATAATCATAAAAAATAAAAAGTTTCAAATAGAAAGTTAAAGATAAAGATAAAGACAAAGATCATAACAATTAAATTTAAAATTAAATTAATTCAGTCAATTAAAAAAACAAATTTTTTAATAACGACATCTAAGCGTTTATCTCCCTAAATTTATTTTCTAGCCGTTATGCTAGTAATTGAACTTCCTAATTATATACTATTAAGTTTAAAATTAAGATAAGATTTTTGTGTATTTTGTTTATTGCATTACTAAATATGAATTTAATTTTAATAATTTTTTTATATAAAATAATTTAATATTTATATATAATTATACGACAACGATGCTATCAGTAAAAATAGCTATATTTGATATATATTACCTATGTAAATAATCATCTTAAAAAATATATAATGAAGATATTATTGTATTAAAATTAAACTCTAATAAATAATTATAATATATATCATCAGTCCTTTCGTTTGTGTGATGAGTTGCTTGCGTGCAAAATGACTAAAAGTTAATAATATTAATTAATTTGAAAACAAATACACATTTATAATATATATATATATATATATATTGGATTAAAAAAATTATATAAATACTACAATAAATAAATGATTAGGAATTGACGTTTGATCTGTTTTTTTTTAAAGTTAGGAATTGAATTTTTTTATATAAATAATACTAAATAAAAGCCAAAATAATCAATGTTCGATTTTTCGTAAAATTGCAAATTGTTAAATTATTGAATATTTTGATTAAATTATTATTTAATAATTTTATAATATTAACTTAGATGAAATTAATTACACGTGAATTTTTATATTTCATATTAATTTAAATAAGATAAGGTAGAGTTATTCTTTTAAGACGCTATGATAATATTATATGTGAAAGTTGATCTGCGAAGAGTTGAAAAGGCTTTCAACCATAATATTAAAAAATGATGGAGAAAGATGGTTTGCTGGGTGTTGGTGCGTGGTTGTTTAGTGATAACTCTTGAAATGAATAAAGGGGATGTGATGGTAAATTTGATTAAAAAGAATGAAATTGGGGTTAAAAAAGAAGGACATATAGAAAGGATAGTGGAAGAGGAGAGCGAGCGGTTGTTTTTGAGTAAAAAAAGGAAAAAGAATGGAGAAAGTGGCTCTTAGAGTTGTGGAAATGAAAGGATGGAGATGGTGAAGGGATGCATGCATGATGATTGATGAGTAGTATATATATAAGGCGTTCATGAAGGAAGATGAGAAGAGAATAGGTTTGTAGAGAGTGGAAGAATAATTAGGTGATTAGGGAGAGGATGGGTTGTGAGAAATGGTTGATGATGATGATAGCAGGTTTGGCATTGTTAAGTATGAGGGTGATGAGCCGAGTTATTTATAATGAGGAGTATGATAATAATAATAAGGTACAGGTTGAATTATTAACATTTCCATTTCCATTTCCAATTATGTCACCTCCAGTTGTGAGGAGGGATATCACTACTCCATTTCCACCACTTAGGTCACGTCCACTTACACGTCCACTTGTGAGGGATATTACTACTCCAATTCCACTTAGGTCACGTCCACTTACTCCATGGCCATTTCCACCACATTATTGGTGGCAACCTCAACTTCCACCTCCTCCTGCAAATGATATTGGATTACCACCACCACCATCACCCCTTCATCCCTCGCTTCCTTTTCCTTTACAAAATCCCCTCCGCCAACCACCTTCTTCTTCAATCCCTACTACTCCTTCCCCGCCACCCCCTACTACTACTCGTCTTCCCTCTCCCCCTTCCCCTGAGGCCCCTACTACTCTGCCCTCTCCCCCTTCCCCTGAAGACCCTACTACTCTTCTTCCCTCTCCCCCTTCCCCGGAAGACCCTACTACTACTCTGCCCTCTCCCCCTTCCTCAGCCCCTACACCCACTCCCACACCAACGGGCCTTATCATTTCCATCCCATTACTACCTTAGCTTCAATTTACAAATATCTACATCTGCTGGATGGACTCTACTACTGTAACAAATTCCCATCCTCCAATAAGAATCCCATCCATCGTCTCTTTTAATTTCTTTCATTTCCACCTTTATTATTATCATCATCGCATGCTGTTACTTGTTGTTTCGTTTCTTCTCACACACAACTAATGTCTAATGAATTTCAATGCCAATTCTCTTTCTTTTATAAACAATAATGAATTTCTTTTTCAAATTATATTTTAATTAAACTAGTGGATGTTAAGCTCATGCAAGCTAATCAATTAACTTTAATTAATTATTTGTCATCATACTCTATAATGTATACTATTATTATTACGGAATGCAATATATATACGTGACTTCGCCAATGAGTTATAGCTCAAATGATATTTATCCTCTTTATCAATTTTCGAGCATTTATCTCAATATATCTTTAGTAAAAAATATATATATATGGATGGTTTCAAATTAAATTTAATTACCAGTGTTCAAGAACTCAACGTCTCAACATACATCGAGGCTGGTTTGGATCAAAGCATACATACCTATTACTACAATATAATATCCAAGTATATCGAGTTGATCTCATTTATATCTAGTTAATTTGGTAAATTAATTAATTTAGTAGTCCAGAATAATTTAGTCTATATACCTTGATGACTCGTTCCTTTCACATTAACCGCGCACTACTACTCTTAAATTCCAAAGAGAAAATTCAATTATATATTGTTATATACTATCTTGCTAATTAGTTGTTACTACTAATTATCAAGCCATGGCATGTGCCAAATAATGCTTCATCGTTGCAATTACATTTCTTATTCCATTGACATTATTATCGTTCTTATTAGAAGCTACCTGTTCTCTTTGCATCTGAACTAGTACTGCTGCATAATTGTGGCATCTACCTTCTTTAATTTCTATATCTTATTATTATTATATATTGACACTACTCCGTCACACCTAACTAGCCATACATTTATGAGTCTACTATATCCCACCGTAAGAGTTGTTCATTTCATTTGGAAGCTTAGCCAAATATTTAAACAATTAATGTTGATGATATATACTAAAGTATTTAATATAAAACGTACTAACTAATTTTTTATTTGAAAGGTTTTAAATAAATGAACTTAATTATTACTCATCATATTATTAGAGTTAAATAATTCAATGTAAAATAAGAATTGTGAATCACATATATATATATATATTCTATAAGAATTCTTTAAAGATCGATCTGTGGTTCTTCAAAGAAGAGTTTAAACATTATACTACTTAAGCAACCGAATTGAATTGAGCCTTTATGTAACTATATATGAATTACTGAGGATGGATAAGAAAAATCATGGATGCAACTCAAAGCACTAGTATTACCATAATGAATAATATAGATCAGCTAACTAAAACTGCTAATTAAAACAATGCTACCTGCCTAATTAATAGATAGCAAGTAATAAGTCAATGATGGCTTAAATCCCAGAGGGACACTAGACTTTTCTAGGCACACTTCTAGTTCTAGATAATTAAAAAAGTGTGGATTATTACTACTGAATATATATAATATAACATCATAATCTAGTCTCACATTTCATTTTTTCCATATGGTTTTTCATTTAACGAGTTTATGATATGAACTGAAACATTTTGATTGGGACATGGCTGGACAAGTATCAAACCAATTTCACTACTAACTATTTGGCATTATTAACAAGAGTCATCTTCTCAAAACAATAATAGACACATACAGAATAGCAAATAACAAGAACTGAAAATGAAAAAGATAGATGGATGGAAGTGGAACCCAAAAACGAAAAAGGCATTAAAGTGGGTCACAGTTGAATCTATATGTGACATACCGTACTAAAAAAGAGTAATGCACACCAACATTTGACGCCAATTTAAAACCAAAGTCGATGAGGCAGGTAGTGTATGAATGTATGTGTCCATCACAGTCTCATTCTATTACTATAAAATCCCAGTTACTTGAGGCATTTTTGTGTCACCACCAACATTATTACATTTTCAGCAATCTAACCAAAATAATATATATAATAATGGCCACTACTAAAATAAGCTTGTTTTTGTTAGCTATGTTCATTGCTTTGTCACTTTCTAGTGTTGGAATGGTTCAAGCCAGCAACAGGAAACTTCTGGCACCCACATTTCCTGATTTTGGAGACATCAATCCTGGTGGTGGTGGATTTGATTTTCCTCCATTTCCACCGGTCACTGACTGGCCTGAGTACAGGTTGCCATCACCCCTTTTTTCATTTCCAGATATACCCTCCATTCCATCAGGCTCATCATACTTCTCCCCACCTGCCCAAACTACCACTGACACAACCACTACCACCACCACTCCCTGAGGGCCATTTTGTAATTTAAAACCTCAACAATGTTCCTAATACTATTAGTCTAATATAGACTTGCATGCATCCATGTATTAGCAGTAAAATAATAAACCCTGGAGCTAGCATACAATATATCTATTTGCATTATGGCTTAGATTATTAGGTGAACTTATTTGCATTTACAATGTATGGCTCGTGAGTGGAAAATTTATATGCTATAAATATTTAATATTTTATTTTATATATGTGTGGTGTTTCAAAATTTTGGTTGGTAACTAAAATAAGAATCAAGAGTAGGAGAAATCCAAAAAGAAGAAAATGTGGCTGCTGGGATTCGAGCCCAGGTCTCCACGGCCACAACGTGGAATTCTTACCACTAAACTACAGCCACAACATGACAACGACGCTTAGAAATTTAAATTAAATTGGATTTGTCATTTGTGGTTCATGAAATTTTCTCCATCACTTGTATAGTTTTATGATCTACTGGACGAAGCTCACCCTCACCATAGCAATAGTAGTATTTGGCGTTATTTCCATTGGCTTTTCCACTCAGTTATTTGATCTTATCCAACTCAAACAGGGATCTTCAAAGTGAATCCAATTTAGTCTTTTTTTTTTTTCACCCACTTGCTATTGCCTCTCACATACCAGACACTTACACTGTGTCACAGTGTCACACTACAAAATCAAAAAATGAAATGTTCCATTTTCTCTAACATGCCATATGCACACATTGCTATATGAAATATATTGGATGAATAGATGATTTCGATTTGTCAATGCTCAGTAATTTCAACTTTCAACCTTCCAAAACTAATGTCAAAAAGACAACAGAGATATGTGGCAAATTGGCAATGCAATGATGATTAAGAATAATAATGATCATAAAATTCTATTATTATTCCTCCTAATTATTTTTTCCCTTTATTTGGTTACTTGAAATCACAAACAATTTAGGATGGTTATTCATTCTCTTTTGGAAAAGAGAGCTGATGGGGCATTTGAACTAAAACTACATCATTATTATCATCTCTTCCAAACTCCACTATTCCAAATTCCAAATTCCTTTACCCATATTATATAACCACAAGAGACATAAGCATGTTCCATTTATTTCACTTTGCATATAAAGTATAAACCTACTTCTCACAACCATTAAGTGCCTCTGATAAAGCTTAAAAAAATCCATTAGTAGAGGAAAAAAGAAAGGTTGCTGAGGCTAAAGGGTATTATTATGCATTCATGCCTTTAATAAAAAAGAACCCCCCCAAAAAAAAAAGTAGAAAGCAATCAATACCATATATATGGAAGCTATTTAATTTATAGTGAATGTCTATAATGGAGATTGGAGAGTGATTTTATTTATGATTTTTAAAAAGTATTTTTATCATACATATTTAAAAAAATCTTAATTATAAATTATAAAAAAATAATCATTTTAACTAATTTTTTCATATATTATATTTATTATTACACATTTAATAATTTATAAAAAAGATTGAATTAGTAAATATAAAGGATAAATGGAATCCCTGAAATCTAGCATTGAGTGTGTGAGATCCAACCACACTTTGGTGTAACTGCAACCGAAAGAGTGGACCTCATTATAAGATTTTTGGGTAGTTGGTGCTTGTGCCCTCCACTCTAAGCAAAATGGTGTAGCACCATGGACTTAATTAATTTACATCATATATATTATTCATAAATTATTGGGTGCTATTGGCCTCTTTATAATTCCCCTCCCTATCTTTTTGGCTTTTCACCAAATGCACGGGTGTATATTATATATTAGGTTGGGATTGGATCATTCTACTTAATTATTTTGCTAATATCCGATTTAATGAATGTTTTACTTTTAAAAAGTCATTTATCAAAATTGATCTTTGAAATGATAGTTTTTTTTTTAAAGTTGTAACAGGTATGTTTAGTAAATCTATCAAACTAGAAATAATTTTTAATAATGTGCAAATAATAATGATATTTGGTAAAATATTTTAAAAATTTAAAGAACTATATAATAATTTTGAACATTTATTAATATATGAAGCTTTTTTAGATTTTTAAAATTTTTAAAGTACAAATTAATTTAAAAAATACCTCTTTTGATACTTTTAAAGAACTCTTAATTTATAGAAGTTGTAAAAAAACATATATTTTTTATTTATTAAACACAAAATGAGATACTTAAAAAACTCAATATCTCTCCAAAAAAATTTACTAAACTAAGTTTAAATATGGGATTATGAAGTTGATCAGATTTTTTTTTAATCTTTTTAAGAAAATGTTTGAGTTTACTTTATTATTTGAAATTTGGTTAATTAATTGAATTTGATAACTATAATTACTTTTTTATAACATCAATGGAATTAATAAATAATTCGACGATAATAAACTGTCTTGCATTTGCATAAATGATAGTTTCACTTATTTTGATTAATTGTGATGTATGTGCTAATTGCATGATTCATCCAATGTCATCAATGTGGCTTTGATCACTTTATTATATGGTGGGGGCAATTGGGCCCTTACGGTTGAATATTGCATTTGAATGACAAATTAATTAATTAATTAATAAGAAATTATTAATGAGTGAATGTCACATGTTTATGTCCCTTGCAAAGTGTTGTGGGTTGTGAGCTCTTATCTCAGAAATGCTATTATGTAATCATACTTGGTGTGATTAAAAATGTGCAACCACATCATCATCATACTAATGCATGCTCATGTTTCTGATTATTACCACATATTATTATTATTAATGCATGGATAACACCAGGTTAATTATTTTCAAGTAGTGTTTTTAGGTGGATCCGAAAGGAATCGAAGGAGATTAGGAGAACTTTCGTCCAACTTATTACATGTTGAAATAATAAAAAGAAAAAGAAGCAAAATATTGTTTAAGTTACCGCAAACTTTTATTTTATTGCTAATTAATCAAGGAATATTTAAGTTGATGACCACTTAGTTAAATAGACCAAGCCAAATATCTTATGGATATGGCCAAAATAATACTCTTTGAATACCAAACAAATACCAACTTTATCTACGCGTGATTCAAGATTATCTGATGACGAGAGTTTAATTTTAAACACAATTTTATCATCAATTAAATTTATGTATTTATATATTTTTTAAAATAATAAATTAAAAAATTAATTATTTTTACTAATTTAACAATAAAAAAAACTAAAGAATCTACACATCATGACTAATAGAGAGCCAACACATACTATATATATAAGTTACGGATAATAACTTATAAATTTTAAATGATAACTTAATTCTTAGACATAGGAGTTATGAATGATAACTCACATAAATTTTAGATGATAACTTAATTATTGACTCCATAATAATCCCTAACATTGATTCTGTAACGTTGTTCTTTAACAATATATGATTAATTATCTATGTAAAATTCTTTTATTAAGAGTATATTTGAATGTCATTATTTGAGTAAAAAAATATTTTCTTGATAAAAAATCTTTTTATGTTTTCTGTATGTTTTGCAAATTTCTAATAGTAAAAATAAAAACTCTAGTAAAATATTTTTTTTTCAAAAGATACAATTTACATTTTTTAAAAATTCTTTTTTTTTCTCATAAAAGATGTTTTAACATAATAAATAAATAAAAATATTTTATATTATTGTACCCAAATATAATTGACAAATAAAAAATATTATTACATGAGATATTCAAACATAAAATTATTTTTAGTTTTATAAAAGATCTTTTTAAAAAAATCGCCCATAAAAAATATGTTTTTATGAAGTTCGTCCAAACAAGCCCTTCACAACCATGCAGAGAAATTAAATTTTATAATACTATAATTAGGAAAAGATAACGTTAATAATCCGATTTAAGTTTAACTAAAATCATTTTGACAACCTACATGATACAATAAATTTAGAGAAAATCTTGAAATCAATGTATTTGATGATGATGATAGATGAGTTATGAATGCTAATTTGTATATTCCGTAGATGATTACTTTTATTTTTTTTGAATAGTAATAGTTTTTAATTTTGGATGATAATTTTTTTAGTTTTAGATAATAACTTAATTATTAGCTCTTTAATGTTAGTTTGGTAGTATTATTTTAATGTTTTAGAAGATTATCTTTGTATGCTTTATATTTAAAATGATAATCAACTAATAAAGTCACTAATTTTAAAAGAGTTTTCATTTTGATATAGATAATGTAAGAGTTTTTTATTATCATTTAATTACTTTATCAATGTCATAACACATGCATGCTTGGTTGCATGTATAAAATTCCTTTATACATAAAAATTAAATTCTTTAAGAAAAAAATAAAAAAAAAGTAATTTTAAAATGCAAAAAAAAAGGAAGAAGGGAAAGTTGGGTGTGTATAAGTCTATATAGACTTGACATCCAAAATTGGCACCACTTCCTTCTCTCTTTCACTCTCTTTCACTTTCTCTGCTCAAAAGAACCCATCGTTTTCCTGCGTAGTCATACCCATTTGTAAGTACTTCAATTCTTCAAACGCTGCTTTTCCTTTCTTTTTTTTTTTTTTTTGAGCTTTTTATAATCTCTGCTTAATTGGCTGAACGGGGAAAAAATGTGAAAAAAAAAGGTGAAGACTTTACTTGAATTTGCGCTGGATTTCCTCGACTCTATTGTCAATTCCCATAAGGGTATCCTTGTTTTCTTTGTTGGGTCATCTACCTCTGAAATTCACATACTTTTCGTAACTCACAAATTTTGAGTATTATTTTCAAGTCTTAGTTCTGCAGTTGGGTAAAAATTGTGTTAACGTTACTCTTATGATCTTTCATGTAATTGTGTGATGGTGATTGCAAACAAGCAATTTGTATGTCTCTTCACTGTGATTATTGTTGTGTTTTTAATTTAAGACCTCTTTCCCTCTGTTTTTTAGAAATGTGAGTGTTGTGTCTGGTATAAACAAACTATGATCTTTATTTTCTGATGATATAATCTTGTTTTAGGGATATCATTTATTCTGAGTGCATAATATCTGCCTGAAGCTTTAAGAGAAGTTCTGGATATCTGAAGTCACATAGTAAGGAAACAGCATGCGTTGGTTGGGTCTTTCTGTTGATGTGTTCCGGCAAGTAGTAAGGCTGAATCTGTATTGTAAAGTTATTCTGTAAATCACCATTCCCATAATACTCTCTTTTCTTAGCTTTCTTTTTTCCCCTTGTTGCTTGGGCTACTGCCATGGAAGCTACCCAGTGTTTTATCATTTCTTCTGATAAGTATAGAATTGGCTAAGATACAGTGTGTTGTACCTTAAGTGTGTAATTGTTGGGTATTGATCTCTAGTACTAGCCATCCCTGTTTCTATTTTTAGTTTGTGTCTTCGTTGCCATATTCTATTCGGCATTTCTTTGGTGCGTGTAAAACATTCAGATTGGTTGAGTTTGAGTAGTGTGGTAAGGATCAAAAGAAGTTATGGTGTGCCAAGCAGCAAGCCAAACAAGATTTCGGGCATTGAAACATGAGAATGGCCTTGAAGGTGAATCAACAATTGTTGTTAGAGTTATAGCTTGCTTTCAACCACTGCACTTTTGTCAGGTCAGTGAAAACATTGGTGATTCTATACATTCCCCTAGTTGTTCGTTTGAATAATTTATATATCTATACTATACATGTGATTATAAGCTAGTGGCTTGTTGAAATTTCGAATCATGAATGCTGTTTTCTGATCCTTTGCAGGCTGAGTACTTCCGTCATTTGCTTAAGCCTGTCACGTAGATTTACTCAGATTTCATTTTCATTAAGTTGGAGATTGTTGTTTTCCTTTTCTTTCCTTGTTTCCTAAGAAAAGCAGCAAGTTGCCGAAGATCTAATCTAATATCTATAGTACATAGCATTTACTGGTATGTCTTTCGAAATGCACTTTACACTTTACTGTCAAATGCTTCTTGTATTTAGCATCAAGTGATGGATTCTCTTGTTCTTTTAGGTCGTTTGTTTTGTTGAATGGTTAAGGCTGATAGATGTTTGCCTCGCCCACATCATGTGGCTTGGCGATATCCATATTTGAATTGCTTTGGCATGCTGGAAGACCCCAACTTACTTCCTCTTCCAGCATGTTTAAATTCTACCACTCCCATCTTTCCTGCTGTCAATGCATTTCAAGGACTTGCAGTTCCTGCTATGGGTCTGAAGACTGAGCCAACAGATGAGTTGAAAGAATTCCTTCAGCATCCCTCTGCAAAACCAAGCTTGAAAGAAGAACATAATGGAGGGTCTTTGCAAAATGCAAATCCTGAATCTTTGCAGAGAAAACTCCTGATTTTTGACCGCTCTGGTAACAAGACACGAATGTTTTATGGTCCTGCCCTCCCTCTTGTTCAGAGTCCAATTATTTCTGCTACAGAATTTCCTCTAGCTTGTGATATAAATGAGAAGGGACGGACTAGTAGCAAGGGTCAAAAGGGTCTAGCCAATTGCAGTTTACCAGAACAGTCTGATAATGATGATGTGGTTCATGAAGAAAGTGAAATGCATGAAGACACAGATGAAATCAATGCATTGCTTTATTCTGATGATGATGATGAGAATGATTATGATGATTGTGATGATGATGAGGTAACAAGTACAGATCGTTCCCCTTTGGTTACTAAAAGGATCTATGATATGCAAGAACAATTTCAACACACAAACGAGGAGGTTGCTAGCTATGACAGGCCTAACAAAAGGCCAAAGATAGTTGATGGCGGCTACAATAGATCATCACAACCTGTTGACAGTTCTAGTTTGTTAAAACCAAATGAAAACTATGAGTGTGTTAGTGATGCTGAATCACAGAATTCTGGTGGCTGGACATATTCCGCCGGGAAAGTAGGTAATTCAATGGCAGGTGATTTTTGGTTGAAAAAGGATAAGATTCGTGAATCATTGAGAGTTCTTGAGAGCTTGATTCCTGGTGCAAAAGGAAAGGAGCCACTTTTTGTCATTGATCAAACTATTGAGTACTTGAAATCATTGGCGTCCAAAACTCAAACTCATGGAGTAAGAAATAATTAACTACTCACTGCCATCCAGGCAGAGGTTTTAGTATGTTGGTTGAAGTGGAAAGGTGCATTTCTTTGAAGTCCTTTTAACTTAGTATGCTTGGTTGCTTCTTTTCTTTTTGTTTGGGTGGGTGTATATATGGTTGGGAAATAAAGGTACTATGTACTAATGCTGAAATAGATAGTACTACTCTCTTTGCCACTGCAGTTGGAGCAAATTGCGCAATGGGGCTTGAATTTGTTGACCAAATGATTACAATATAGTAGCTTTTGTTGGAGGAGTAAAGGGGTCAGAGATTGAAGGGTATGGAGGTACTAGTGGCAATCTGTGCTGTAAAATGAGGAGCCTGTCCTTTTTCTTCTCTCAAAGTGTTGCACTCCGTTGGTGACTGAATGGATGCATGCGCATTAAGTAACTAGGGTCCCACACTCCACCCTCTTTTTTCAATTCTTGATTTCATGCTTTTGTCCTCTCTTTCATCTTTCAAAGGATGCACCATGAATCTCTTAAAGTACCACGAAAGTTTTCCTTGTGTTGGGGATAGTGCTTGAAGGGAAGAGAGCCTCATAGTGTTCATCATGAGTTTCTTGATGGGGCCCGGGCCCGGGCCCCCTTGGTGCTTGGGTTATAGACTCTTGTTTTGAGGGGGGAATGATGATCAGCAATTGTAGTTTATCCTGCTTTGTGATTGATGTGTGTCATTAATGTATTATGTATTATATAGCATGTGTCGGTTGTTATGATTGTATGAATAATTGTTGTGTGAAAGATTATGGTAGTAGTGGGGTGTATCATGTATGCAGGTGTATCTTGTCAGATATGTGATGTGCTTCATGTTTGTATATGTTGAATCTTGAATAATTTAATATTACTATCAATCTATAATCCCATTAATCCATTATCATGCTCCTTATCTTCTTGTACATTGTGCATGCGCTTCGGTGTAATGCCTTATGCAAGATATTTTGATGCTAGAATTTAAATACAAGTGTAAAAATCTTTCGTATAATCTACTGTTGATTTAGTTTTTTTTTATAGATTATAGTTTAGTCAAACATATCAAATGATCTTAACAAACAATTTCATATGAAGTTGTTTGCATCTAAGTATTCACTGGAATATCATAGAACTGATGCACCAAGTGGGAGTTTCTAGAAGCTCCACTATGGAAGAATTGCACTCTTGGTAGCAGTAAGGTCATGGTGGTTTAGAAATCAACCAAACATAGACAAATAAATATAGAGAACATGAAGGAGGCTACATATTGTCGTATATGAAGCCATGCGCAAGAGTGTTGGTTAGATCCAGAAGACAGTGGAACTGTTGGAGAAAGTTACAATTCCATGGATTTCAATACAAAACAAACAAGCATTGTCTCCAAGTAAGTGCTTTGAAAAGTATAGCAGAATCAAATCCCTTAATAGAAGCATGAGCACAACTGAAAGCTAATTATTAACAAATAACTCTCTTGCATTCCCTCTAATTGAAAGGATATAAAGTTCATGAAAAGTGGGTCTATGTTCTACCGAATAATAGAAAGAAAAAATGTATACTCAATTCTGAAATATCAATCTGTTTTGTAATCTGTCACTGTCTTTGATTCCATTATTAGGTGCGTGGTTCCTTCACTAATCCCGGGCTTGTGGCATAAGGCCTTGTCACATTATAACTGTGTCACTATTTTCATGCACGATAACATGATTAATCTTGCAACATCTAATCATGTTTCTTCCTTTATACTCTGCTACAGTTAATTTTCACATTAAATTTTGCATGCTACAAGGGCCTGATTGCTTCAACACACCATAAAGTAGTGTCTCATTGCTTTAATTAAAGGTATACACTATACACAATAAACCAAATTATTCTAAAATTATTAGATATGTAGATACCAAAATTTGCTGATTTCATATCAGACCACCAAATCTTTGGAGTGTTCTGTCAGTATCTGTTACTTCAAAAAGTTGTACTCTCGTGGAAATCAGTGCTCCTCTCATTTAAGTCCTAATTATTAATTACTCTAATAGAATTTATCTTCCTTCAGTTTGTCTTCAATTCTCATAGATTGCAGTAAAACTCAGCAGAATAATTATTAGATCTGGTGACAAATTACAATGTTACTTGAAAATTATGATGAATAAGTTTGACTTGTAGAATTACAGACATAATTCGTCCATAAAAATTTTCACTTAATTTACCAAACATATGGGTGTTATGGAAAAGAAAAGAAAAGAAAAGTGTGGAACACAAATTAAGAGTTTCTGAAAATGTCTCATGAAATTGAGTTTCTCCACCTTCTAGTTGTCTTCCTGGTGTGTTGTTCTTCAGGAGTTGGAATCTGAGGTGCAATTTCATGATGATTATCTGTGATCTTTGTGAGTTTGCTGAGTTTCTTCCAGCCACTAGTCCATGCTGAAGTGTGCTTCTGCTTGAGCATGATCTTATCAAATTGTTTCTGCAGATTCTCCATGTCATTCTGAAGCTCCAAATACTTGGTCTTAACAGTCTCAAGCTCAAACTTGAGTGTGTTAATGTCTTTCTTTGCTGCTGTCCAGCCTTCTTGGAACGATTGCGGCGTCCCTTCCAGAAGCGTTTTCGGCCGGTTTGTGAGCATAGGAGGCTGATACTGATACTGATGATGAGATTCAACACCTTCTTTGAGAGCAGTGTTGGCCAGTGCATTGCTTATCTTTACTTGCTCAGAGAACAGAACTTGCACCACTACTCTTAATGGTAGCCTCTCATTTTGAGCAGCATGCATACAAGCATCAATGGACAGTT
>JASCZI010000012.1:0-10121 GCA_036250425.1 Stylosanthes scabra
ATATATATATATATATATATATATATATATATATATATATATATATATATATATATATATATATATATATAAAAGAACCCTTCGGATTTGGGCTTATTAGCTCCGAAATTATGGAAACAGACTCGTTTTATACACCGTTTGACCGAAGCTGCAAAAGCGAAATAGACGCACCATTAAACAAATAATTGTATAACCATATATAAGGGTATTTTGTATTTGAATTTAAATTTTTTTTATTGAAGGTATATAGATTTTGTAATCTTAAAAAATATTTTTAAAAATATGATGTGTAAATAAAAAATAAAAATTCATTAGTAATGTATTTGGATATAGAAATATGTATTATTTTATATATTTTTAATATATATTTTATATTTTAATTATCATTTTCTATAAGATATTAAGTAAATGACTATTTTTTTGTGGATATATTGTGTGATCAATAAACTTTTTATAAGAATTAATTTTATAGATCCTTTGTTTACAGCCAAAAGAAGTTACTAATTGATTTATCTTTGGTAAAAAAAAAATAATTGATTTGATAACTATATTTTTTTTGAGTTTAAAAGGTTTTACAATTTATTTTCTAACCTAAAATATATTTTCTAAAAGTAACTCCTCTTCCGTTGGAACTTGGGAGGAAAGGGAACAAAAAAAATCAAAGTATGCTTAAAATTAAAGAATGAAAATTAAATTATTCATGAATTTATACAAGACCGTGTATGAAGTATGAACATAGAGATTTTACAAGAATCCAAAATTTTTATTTAATATTTTCTTATCAGGATCAGGATACTCGAATCAGGACCTGAGAATTATTTAAATGGAACTTTTCTCAACCAAATAACCTTCTATATTTCATATAACATATCTCCTCTCTAAGGTGTTGGTGATATATATATTTCATCCACATTTACAATAATTATTTTCTTAATTTATTTATGTACATAATTAAAATGTGATATTTAATATTTGTATAAAAAAGCTAAATTCTTTTAAACTTAAAAAACTTAATAAATATATTTTATTTTGTTTATAAAATAAAGATGAAAACGCTCATAGCCAGATATGTGTATAGCTTACACGAAGATCACGTGTAAATTCAAGTTGCTTCATATAAAATGAAATGCAAATTTTGGATTTTGCTAAAACTTAAACCTTGTAACCTAACTATGATGGAAAATATACATATAAAAATAGCATGATTAAACTATAAATTTGTCGGAACTTAATAGGACATCAGATTTAATCAGAATGTGATTTGACTATAAATAACACATTATACTAAGGATAATTGAATATTGACTTTATGTGAAAAATATAATTAAATATCATATCATGAATTATTACTAATTATTTGCTAGTGGTATATAATTCTAAGGAGGCCGTTATATTAAAAATAGAAAACCAGAAGCTTCTAATATAAACCCATTCTCAGTTCTCACATACATTGGGGGTATCATTTCAAATTTGCAATGTTTTTTAATTATTAAATTCATGTCCCAACTAAATTGAGTTAGCACTAAATTTTTAGTAGTGTATTTAAATAAGTGTCCTATTTCAAATAATGCTTTAATTTTATAATAATTTATTGACTAATTAGAAATTCTTAATTAAAACTTAGGTTCGAAAAAAATACGTTAAAAAACAAAAAATGCATGCTGTGAATTTTAGGTTTAAATTTGATCTATAATTTAACGAGTTATATTATACAAAGTATTTATATGCATATTTTAAAATTCACTTATATTTTTATTATTTATATTTATACCAAATAAATTATTTTTAATAAAAAGTTTTAATTTATTTTTATAATTATTTTTATAATATTTTAAAATATATAAATATAAATATAAATGCTATTTTATAAAAACATAAAAAATATAAAAAAACTAAATCAGTTTAAAAATTAAGAAGATAAATTAGTGTTCAAAAATATTTCCTATTAAGAATATTTACTGTGTGAGTAATATCTATATATGATTCTTCTGTGTTAATAGGTAGTAACAGCAGGCATAGGATCATGAAAAGAAAGGAAAAGAAAGAAAGAAAGAAAGGCATGAGAATGCATGGGGAATCGTTAATACTCTGTGATGGATGGATGTGTAATCATTACACTTTTTGCTTGATTTATGCAACTCTTCCTTTCTCTTCATTCATTCTTCCCATTTGCCCTTTTCTTCTTTCTTTTCTTGGAAATTAAAATTTAATAAAACACATACATTTCTACTCCTACTACATACCCTACTGGCTACTACTCTAAATTCCCTTCCATAATTCCATGTTCATTTTCGTGTAGGTTATGGGGTGCAGGAGGAGAAAATAAGAAGAAAAAATAGCCTACATTTTCTTCTTAAATTATATTCGATATAAATATAAATGATAAATATATAAATTTTATTAAAATATATATAAATTTATATTTATATTTTATTTTAATTTAATATAAGCATATTTCTAATATATAATTGAGCTTAATATCATCATTTAATTCATGTAATCCATTCGTTTAGTATGATAATGTTTCATTCTTGTTGTTTTTATTGAAATATAAGAGATGAAATGTATATTATAAAAAAATATTTTATATTTATATATATGTTGAATATTTATTTAAATTTTTGTGGAGTTATCAAAGTTATCTGCTTTATTAAATTAGAATTTAAATTTTATGTATTATTAGTGTAAAAAAATTTTATATATATATCTAATCAAATATTATCACAACATTAAGAGTAATTAATTTTTAAATTTATTATTTCTAAAATTAAATAAATACATAAATTTAATTGGATGACTGTGTAAATTCTTTAAATTATTAATTCATCAAAATTAAACTCATTAAATTATTGAAGAAAGTGAAAAGATATGACAGATGTATGGTAAATAGAAGTAGATGTATGTATCTATGTTGCCGACAGTGATATAGACTAAGGTGGCAAAAGAGTGGGCTACGTGTCGAAATAAAAATAGGATTAAAAAAATTCACCCAAAAAATTAATAAAATAAAAATAAAAAATACTTTCAAAGATTCAACTACAAATATGGTTGCTACGAGACCTTGTTCCCAAAAATTCACAGTCTATTTATGGCATCAATAACATGGAAACTCAGAATATAATAGCAAACATATCCATATTCATGGCCCTTGTTTTCCAGGACAAGAAAATTTCAAGGATCTGTTTAGTTTTATTTTTGATAGACAGGATCCTCATTACTAAGACAAGTCTAAAGCATACTTGAAATTAAGAGAATAAAGATAAGCATAATAGGTAATCAAGTTTTTAGTACTATACTTTTATATATTAATCTTTTGATTTTTAAAAAATTTCAATATATTAATATTGGAAAGTTTTTCGGTATATCTCGAAAAATAAGGTATATCGTATTCTATCACTTTTTAGCCGTTAATCTTAATTGATTTTAATTATAAATAATATATGATAAAGATCAACGGTTAAAAAGTGGTGAAATACGAAATACCTATTTTTTTAGGTATACCAAAAAACCTTCCATTAATATTAGAATTATGGGCGTGATGGTGTGGGGCCCAGCCCACAGAGCCCAACAAGCCCATTAATGCACACGTGCGACAAGCCGCCGGCAGTCTCAGCCACTTAACACACTTTGTCTTCCTTCTCGCTTCTCATCACAAATGTTAATGCAAATAAACTATTTTTATCTTCTAACAATAATAAATCTTAAATCATAAAATAAAATTGAATCCGGAGTAATTTTTTTTTGGTGACTTTGAATACGAAGTATTTGATTTCTCTTAAAATTATTACCTACATCGTTATATTATAGGACAGGTAAAATTAATCAAACACATCATAACATAGCATTCCTTCTAAGAACCGGCGATCCGACAGTTCTATTTTACAGCACTTCACTCAGTGACATTTCACTCAGCTTTTTTGCCGATCAGAACCCTTCGTAAGTAGCCCTTTTTAATTTGTCGACTCTCAATGAAAGCATCATTATTACAAGTAATAAAACCTTAAAAGAACCATCACTACACAAACTACCTCACGTGGTGGAAGAGGCCAAAGCTTTATAAGACTCTTTTCAGGTGTTGACCTCCCGATGCGGGACTCGTACACCAACCTATAGGCTAAATTGTTTGACCTATTTTTTCATTTTTTTTTAAAAAAATATTTTTTTAACATTTTCTCTTATTCGATTCAACAATTTGATTTATTAGATAAAATATTCTTTTTTTTAAAAGGTTTTTTTACCACATTTTTAGTAAAAAATGATTTTTTTATAACAAATAAATATATAATTAAATTAGTAAATCCATTTAATCCGTCAAACTTCTTATAAATGGGGTAGACTAAAAAATCATAGCTCATATAAATTAAATTTAAATAGATCACCACAAATTAAATAAATCGGACCTAAATAAATTAAATCCGCTCATTTGACCGCACTAATTATTCTACAAAATTATTTGGACAATTTTATCGAACTATTCTAATTTAATAAAAACATTAAATCACAAATAAATGAATAAATAAGAAGAAAAAGCGATTGAGTAGTGAAGTAGAGTAGTAGGGTTGTAGCAGGGTGAAATGAAAAATAATGAGTAAGAATTTTGAGATGTCGTTTCGGAGACAAAGAAGATGTATAAGAACAGTGAAGTGATGTATAAGATGTCGTTTAGATTGGATTTATGAACGTACAAGTTCCTCGAGATCTGTGCATGCAACTCACAATCACATATTCTTCAATTTCTGCAATTCTTCTTCTTTTTCACCCTCAGGCATCAACCAATTATCTATCGACAAATTAATCAATTTTTTTTACTTTATTAGGAAATCATGAGTGTTTTTAATAGTAAACCTTAATTATAAAATTAGTTTTATTTTTTAATTTTAATTATATATATATATATATGATAAGTGAAAAGTTGCTCATGATTAAATAGTTTATAATTAATAATTTAATTTTAATGTATTGATACTATAATTTATATGAATATTCAATTGAATTGATACATTTAAATGATTTTTGAAATAATATGTTTGAAAAAATATTTGATGTCTTAATATATATAATTAATTATATATTTAAAACTCTTTCATAATAACCTCATCAAATATATAACTCTTTTTCTCATTAGTATTAAAATAAGGATAATTCATAATTATAAAAAGGTTTTATCATAAATAGGATGAAAAGTTATATTATTTTTATCCTAAAAATTAATAAAAAATAAAATAAAAATATTTTAAAAAATTAAAATTTAATTATTTATTAAAAAAAATTTTCATTTTTTTATTATTTTCTTCTTCATCATAGCATGTATTTTTAGATAAATCGTTTTTGCTGTATATGTTTTGTGTAGTCCTATGATTTTAACTTTTAATTTTAATTAATATAGTGAACGAGCCTAGTTTGTTCATAGGTGATGTATCATGATAACATTTTATAGAAGGGCATATATAGTATAGTATATAGTTTAGACCTTTGAATTGAAAATTAGAGGGTAGATGCTAACATTTCTAACTTAAAATCATGATGTTAGCATTTTCTTTTTCTTTTAATTAATGTATATTCTTGTATAGTGTACTAATATATTGATTGATAGGAACTTTATGTCTAGTCACTTAATCTTTTGATTATTTTCTAATTAATATTTTTTTTTTCTAAAACAAAAAAATTCATATTTTTCTAATCTTAAAGAAATCTTTTGCATATGATTTCTTAACGTACATCTATAACAATATGTGATATGATAGTAGCTTTTATTATATAGCCCCAAAACTTTATTTTATACAGGATTGTAAAGTTGAAAACATAAAATATATATAACTATAACTAATATAACTAATAAGATAGTGGAGTGCATATGCATTTTGTTAGTTATTTCCTATAATTTGGGAGATCACATTCTTGTATATGGTGATCATGTGATTTCCTTAATGTAGTTTCTCTGCTTGATTATGATTATGTTATATGTTTGTTTCAAACTTTAATAATATTATGGCTCTTGAATAAATATAAGATGGAATTTTGTACCTAGGTAATGATATGTAACTTTCTAAATAGAAATCTAAACATGCCATAATAGTAATCAAGGTGTGGCTTCAAATACCAATAATATATAATTTAGGCGTTTAATTTTAATATATAGCTTAAATATTTTATATAATTATTTTTTTTAGATGGCTAATCTTGAAGTCAAATAATGAAAACATAATTAATTTTTGTAAACATGATATTATATAATTAATGCATATATAAAATATTTTTATATTACATTAAAATTAAATTCATAATTTAGAGGCTACAAAACTTTTTATTAGACACTCATTGGGTCCAAATTCTTTTAATATATAAAATCAAGTTAAAATACTAACGAAGTAACAATAACCTTGTTATGCTGATTAAAATTTTTATTTTTCAATTAAACACGAAAATTTAGATTTTTTTAAAAATTTAATTTTAATATACTGATAATATAAAATATTTTATCGAAGTATTCAATCACATATATTCTTATAAATGATTATAAAAGCAGTCAACTTACCATGTTACGTCCGAAATAACCCTAGATTAAACATTTTAAATTATTGAACCTTTTGGTTACTGCAATTAAGGCGGCAATGAAATTATCATTCTTGAAATTATTATTTTCAAAAACTGATAATCATGATGATGAAAACATTGGATTATTATTACCTCAATGTTTACGAAAATAACTCCGTCAATCACTAACTAAATTATCATCAACTGTTGTCTGCCACAACTAAAAAGCAATAATATTAATGTCTGCTTATAATATTGAACCATTAATTAGAAGTTGCAAATAAGACAATGAAATGAAGAACATATAATATTACGCTTCAACATGTTCTAAGATATAGATAGAATCCAACAACAATGAATATATACAATGAATCTAAATCTCTCTTACATATGAACTTGGATATAGTTTCTAATTCCCACGTTCAAAGTCTGTGTTTTCAAAATCTCCAAACGAAGACCAGATTCCGCGTATTGTCATGCATGTGTTCATAAGATTGAGTTTTGACCATGATTGATATGGAGGTATTTTAAGATGTTAACGACTTAAGGATTCAAATACGTTAGATATAAAATCATGTCTTGTGCATATAGCAGCTCATTGACCAACAACAAATCGTTAAGTAAAAACTTAAATTCGTCACTCACCTGTCGAGTTGAGAATATTATAAAAATAAAAATTAATAAAATTTGATAAATATATTAAATCATCCTGAGAATATCTCCGTAATTTACTATAATTATTACTTCATTTTGTTTTTTTAGTTATTTTGTATAAAGACAACAAAAAAAATTATAAATTATAAACACTTTAACTTAAAAAATGGTTGTTTAAAACTGTTTTGTATATAAAATTAAACTCTATGAATTCCCATGAAAGGAAAAAAAAAAAGAAAAACATAACAAGGCATGTGCTCAATTGCCACACTTGTCTTTTTCATGCATGTTAAGAAACAAAGGTAGTGATCTTCATTTTGATCCAAAGAGAGATTGTGTTCAGAACCGCCCCTAACAGGAACCGACAAAGAAATAAAAACGGGCCCAGCCCAAAAAGTTTTTGGACAAAAATTAATATCTATCATGACCTTTTTGCCACTGTTTCTTTGTCGTTTATCTATTTATAATTTCATCACATGTATAAAATTATAAAACACGCTGGCTTAACAAGACTATATACATAATTTACAATAGTAATAACTGCAGAATTTTATACTAACTCACAAAATCTAAAGCAACCTAGACCCAAGCAAGGTAATTTTAGGTAAAATTACAAATAGGCAGCACACAAAGTTTGTTGAATCTAACAACTGAGTGTGAGTATTTTTAATATAGTTATTTTACATTCCTTAAAAATGTGTCAAAATAAGTTGTGAAAAATCATGAAAGAGACTTTTTATATAGATTAGTATGCATTTAATGCAAATTTTAATTTTTAATTTTATAATTTAGTATTATAAGACAAATAAGTCAGCTCAAAGCTAAAACACAAAAATAACAAGTAGTAGTCTTAGGTTGGGCCACATATTTACAACACGAAAAGGCTTGTCGGATCTAAAGCTCAGCAAGGCCTAACCAAGCCCATTTCCACTCCTACCTAGAAATGATGGTTCATCACGACCAAGAACAAAAAAGGGATGGTTCATCACTTTATTGAGAGTTTTTTTTTTTTTTTTCCGTGCCTCAAAGTCCAAGAATCCGGGCTCAAGACCGACATCACGCGCAAGGCCATTAATTTAAGTGGTAATCTTCTAGGCCTTGCAAAACTCGGCTATGGCCGAGTAATAAATATGTTGGGTGGATGAATGCGTAGTGTGCATGTGTTTGTGATGTAAAACCTATTATCGAAGGCTGTTGTCCAATCCAACCGAAAAAAAAAAAAACTAAAGAAAAACAAATGTAAAAGGAACTAGAGACAGTGATTTTATCTAGGATTAGTGCTAATCCAACGTCTCCATCTCAATATGAAATCGTTGTATGTGACCAAAGGAATCATATCTTATGAGGCCCAAAAATGGTTTATGCTGTAACCACATTACCTAATCTTGTTACACAAATAAATTACAAAATTCAACAAATGAGGATAATTCCTCATAAGTTGGAGGCATTTTCATGCTTGTAACTTACTGACATTTATTGATCAGTGCCTAAATGTTACTCTTCCAATAGTTCAACCTTTAGTAGCATATTGTTTTTGAGAAAGGGCTCTCCAACCGATATCCCGGCGATAGAAGCCTCCTGGCCAGTTAACCTTGTCGACGGCTTGATAAGCTCGATCACATGCTTCTTCGAGATTGTCTCCCTTGGCTGTTAACCCAAGAACACGCCCACCAGTTGCAATGAATCTTCCCTCGGAATCAAAAGCAGTTCCTGCATGGAATATCTTTATGCCTGGGGCAGCTTTCTCAGCCTCTTCAAGGTTTTCAATCAAAGTTCCCTTCTCATATTTTCCAGGATATCCTTTACTTGCCATTACCACTACCATGGCCGATCCAGGCGACCAATTCAGAGATACCCCGCCCAGCTCTCCTCTGCAAGCCGCAAGCAGGACTTGTGCCAAATCAGACTCCAGCCGAACCATGAGAACCTGGTTAAAATTCCCAAAGGGAAAATGAATACATCAGTTAACAACACAACCTCAACATTAATAGCATAAGCATAACATTATGTGAATATCTGTGATCAACATGTTGTAGTGTGACGATTAATTTTGTTGCAAACAAGCATCTCATGACTTTAACTGACCTGACACTCTGGATCACCAAATCGCACATTATACTCAATTAACTTAGGCATGCCGGATTTCTTCTCGATCATAAGACCAGCATACAAAACACCAACAAACTTGCAACCTTCTGCTGACATTCCTTTCACGGTTGGGGTGATAATACGATTCATTACGATTGACTGAAGTTCCTTGGTTAATATAGGAGCTGGAGAGTATGCACCCATGCCACCAGTATTAGGCCCTGTATCGCCATCACCAACTCGTTTGTGGTCCTGAGCAGATTCAAGTGGAATTGCATTTTCTCCATCAACCAATGCAAAAAATGATACTTCTTCTCCCTCCAGATATTCCTCAACAATGACCCGACAACCTGCAGAACCAAAATCACCCTTTACCAGCATTGAATCTACAGCTTCATACGCCTCGTCCAGTGTCATGGCAACAGTAACTCCTTTTCCAGCAGCCAGTCCATCTGCTTTGATAACAATTGGAGCTCCTTGTTCTTGAATATATTGTTTTGCAACGGATGGGTCTGTAAATGTTTTGTACTGCATTAATTAATCCAAGATTAATATGATATTACACATCCAAACCAACATAATACGGGTTTAACAAATCCTCTTTAAATTAGAACATTAGAAGATTTAACGAGACTACTTATTAGAAACAATGCATGAAAGAATCATGCACAAAGAAGCAGAAACATTCCGATAGAATAAGAATCAATTACTGATCTGATCAATGAGAAAACAGACCTTAGCAGTTGGAATATCATACTTGTCACACAAATGCTTCATGAAATTCTTAGAACCTTCCAAGGCTGCAGCCTCCGCGGATGGGCCAAAAGTTGGGATTCCTGCCTTAA
>JASCZI010000012.1:10203-48676 GCA_036250425.1 Stylosanthes scabra
GGCAAAATGAGATTACTGCTGCTGCATCATGGACATCAAGGTCTGTAATGCAAGTGGCATTTCCAGAGCTGGAAATTCCTGCGTTGCCAGGGGCACAAAATACAGCATCACAGGATGGTGATCGTTGCAACGCATAGCAAAGTGCATGTTCACGTCCTCCACCACCAATAACAAGAACAACCAGATTTTCTTCTTTTGCATAAAAAAGATTGAAAACACAAATAAAAATTAGTAAGGAAAAGAACAGAGCAAACATGTGAAAATATAGACAATGTCACAGAATTAAAAACTTTGAAATCATCGATCTATTTAGCAAAAACAAAGGCTCCTATATTATCAACAGCTAATCAATTACTTGGAAGTTTTCATTTCTATTCATGCACATATCTTCACAGGTTCATTATGAATAACGATAAAGCATCTCAAGGAAGTTCTAGCTGAGATTCCACTCCATCTCAAGATAACTTTTTGCCAAGATCTGAAACAAAAACACCCTATGCAATACTACAAAGATCTTTTTTAGAAAAGATGTAAATTGTAGCTTCTAAAAAAATGTTTGATTTTTCTAGGGATTTTACTTCTACTCATAAAAATTGGTCAATCATGCTAAAAAGTTAATAGCACCCAAACAAGCTCTAATCAATAATACAAAACTGAGGAGAAATTGATAATTAAAAAGATGAAGACTAAGTGCAGTGCTCACCAGAACTATTGTCTGTATCAACCCTGACAGAACTTGATGACTCTGGGTTCCGAGCAGAGAATTTGAAAACACGGTGGAATGGACTTGAGGCACTAACACTACTGACATTGGAGCTCCTCGACTTCAAGTTCTGAAGTACGAGAGAAGTAGAAGATGACTTGTGCAAAACACAGTGTTGAACTCTAAAGTGGAATGGGTTAGAATTTACAACATGAGTGCGTCCATGAAGATTGAAAGAAGATCCAACGTTGAAGATAGCACAAGACATGGTTGTAACTCACCGAAGCCCTGTAAACAAAAATTCAAGCACTTATTATGGTTTGATAAGAAATTAGCATCAAAATAAACCAGAGAGAATCAGAGAAAAACGAGGCTTAGAAATTAATAATATTAGGCACACAATTCGTTCAGGCATTTCATCAAAAAGGTTGTGCACTTCAGAACACAAACAACGGAAAGAGTTGGGTATTTGCTGTTACTAAAAAAGGTAATAATAATAATAATACATCAATAAATAAACAAACAAAACAAAAATTAGCACACATTGATGTTCCATTTTTATATTTAAAGTCAAGTTCAGCACAAAAAGTACAATCAAACATGAAAAAAGAAACATGCAGAAAACATAAATGAAGCTACAGAAGTTATAAATCCAAGTTGCCAAATTATAAGCTCATTGCTGGTCTGAATTGGTAGAGGCACCCATATTCCATTGTGTTTCTATCAATAATTGAAAGTGTAAATTTTTATGTTCGAAAATGCACCTTGAAATTGAGAGTATAATATATTATTAGTAAATTGATGATGGAGGAAGAGTTCTGTTATGAATTCTAACCGTTCAATTAACACCCCCCCCCCTCCTTCTTTCCTCCCATTCTCTACACCACATTAATTCCCAAACAGAAGCAGCAGCAAAATACAATACAAGCAAAAATCAATGTACTAAAACATGCTAAAAAGTGAACAAATTGATTTGCTAATTAAATTCAGAACTAATAAATCATTCAAGCTATTGTAGTTTGAACAACAGAGAGCACTTACCTTCGGTGCTGTTGAATGAACACGGAAGACGCGTTGGCGGAGGGTAACTGGAGCTCGACTTGAAGATGGTTGGGCGGCAATGGCGGCAACGGTGATTGAGAGCTTTGGGTTTCAATGGAGGCTTTGAGTTTTCTTTTTTCTCTCACTCACAAAACGACGTCGGATTGGCAATTTCTCTCTCTCTCTCTCCCTGTTTTGATTGTAGGATGCTTTCACTCTTTTCTTTAAAAAAAAAAAAAAGTTTAACTAATTAATTAATTTTATAATTCCAAATCGGATTTTTTTTGTTTGGTATTCAAATCGGAAAATTTGTACACGGGGGAGTGGGGGTCTGGTTGTATTGTATGGGTGGGTGGTGTTTTTGGGTTTGCTTGGTTATCTACCAGGCTAGCCCAGTGTCAAAAAAACTTTGATATTGTTTAGTCCAAATAACAAACTTGATATTGTTGTAAAATAGAAGAAGGAAGTTTACCAAAAAAAAAATAAAAAAGAAGAAGGAAACTTTAATAGAAGTTTGTGTTTAAAGCCCAAAAGAAAAAATAGAAGTTTGTGTTTGAAATAAGAGTTTGTGCCTGTGAGTGTGAGTATGTAATGTGGGTGTGTTTGTGATTTAATGCTTAGGATTGGAGGTTGTCGTTCAATCCATATGACCAAAAACATTTTTTAAAAATGGAACTCTAAAAAAAAACAGGTAATTTGATGCTGTTTTTATGAGTTATGATCATTATAAATTTGATGTTAGGAAATAATTATTTTTCATATGAGAATTTCACATCACGACCAAAAAAAATATATAACACATAAGAATTTCAAATGACTATATTATATTATTTTTTAAAATTATTTTCAAACAAGATATCCATTGTAAATTATAAAGGAAAATGTTTGATAATCACACTTAAGTAGTAATAATTTGCTTAATTTGACTTGTATTTGTATTAATTAATTATTGCCAAAATAAATGTATAATATTAAATATTATAAATATATAATTATAGATAAAATGGGTTAAATTATCAGTTATTAGTAAGTGGTGACATTATGGAAACTAGTTATTAAAAAAATTATTACACATTTTGACAAAAGTTATAGATAATATGTAATAAAGTCCCAAAAAACAAAAAAATGTAATAAAACTCTCTTGGTATCAAGTGTTAAGTCCTTTTCTGATCTTGTCATATACTTTTGCTTCGGGAGTCTCGAGTTACCTTTGGGCCCAGAATCTCGCTGGTTGCCCCTGGGATTCTGTATTTGGCCGTTACCCCGGAGTGTCGTATGTGTTTGTAAATTCTTTGTAGCTGCTAATACCCGAATAACTTCATGGTGTATGAATTCCTTAGCTTTGACCTGCATCTCCTTTCGAGCTCATACCGATTTAGTTGTCAACTGCTTCCTGAAATTATCGTTGGCAAGACCATTTGTAAGGCATAAGCTTGCCACTTCGTCCATCAAACCATCAATGGTTTTGCATTTGGCGTTGAATCGTTCGATGTACCTTTTTGTGGTCTCGTTGGGTCTTTGGACAACGGCCAAGAGGTTAATGGGATGCTTGGTGTTGTCGATACTTGTGGTGAAATCGTTCAAGAACAGTTCCCTTATCTCGGAATAACTTGAGATGAAACCTGCTGGGAGGGAAGTAAACCACTGATCCGATAATCCGGTTAAGGTCACCAGAAAGACTCGACATTTAACCTCGTCGATTGCGCCATCACAAATCATTCGGTGCTCGAAATCATTAAGATGGACGTATGGGTTGATGGATCCGTCATACTTCATATAGGTGGGCTTTATGAAGCCTCTCGGGGGTTGGACTCTGAGGATCCGACTTGGAAAGGGGGTATGACCGTCAATAGGAGGGGGTTTCTTCCTTGTCTCTAGTCCTCTTGTATCAACAGTCAGGCCTCCGACTCCTGCCCTGTGAATCCTCCGAGGAGGAGCCTCTGTCCTTCGAACTACTATCATGACACCTCCGCTTGGGCGGAGTGCGTTGATGTCTTCTCGAGGGAACGGGATTGAAAAGGGACCAACGTCTAGGAGGCATCTGGGGCCGCGACTTTAGCTGTCGTGTGGTGGTTTTGAGTTCCGCGTTCTCTTTCCGGTGTTCCTTGACCTCGAGTTCCATTGCCTGCATGCAATGTCTTAACTCCTGCAAGATCAAAGATTCGTCCGAGCTAATTCCTACGAAATATCTTGGAATGGGGCCACTTAGGCAGAGCCTATCGAATGCACTCGGGTTCCTTCATCCACTGGGATTTGGGGTGTGGGGTTGAGGTTGTCTATTTTGGACGCCTCCCGAATCTATGTTATCATCCCCAATCCCGGTTTCATCATTCGCCGAGGCATTGAGGTCGAGATCCTCTGGTTGTCGTTCAATGTGTTGGTTCCGGCGTTGTTCGTCGCTGGAGTGGTCGGTGTAAACTACACCTTCCTCATCTTGGTTAGACATCGTTGGTTACGTGAAAGGTGTTTCCCACAGATGGCGTCAATGTACAAGATGTACCTTCGAGGATTTGGGATTATCGACGTAACCGGTGGTGCCAAAATGGAAGGTTGGTGGTTTTTGTGAAATGGTTAAAGGTGTATTAACGGAACTACGCCGAATAAAGATTCGAGAGTTTCCTTAATACAACTAATGAGAGAGGGTTTAGAATGACGTATCTGAGGGGAGAGCTATCTTTTCCTATATATCAAGATAATATATTTTTAAGAAAATTTATTTAAGAATAACACACCAATAGTATAGACACAACCGGAGAAAGGGAGAAGATATATATGAAGAATAATGATATAAAAATTAAAATGGTGCATAAGTAGATTATTATTCTTGTATTCATTTACATTCTTTTTCTTCTACTTGCTAATGTCACACGTAAATGTTTTGTAGGCTAGCTAAACCTTATTAGCTGAAAAGTCCACCAGCAAACTATTTCACACAAATAATAAATCTTTTCAAGAATTTCAAGTTCAAAATTTTCACGCATATTTGCCTGATAACTCCAATATTTAATCTGCATATGATATCTATAATCACATAAAAGACAAAAAATTTAAAAAAAAAAACAAAAAGTCTTAATATTTTTGCTCCAAATTAGAGTTAGAAATGAATTAATGATCGAGTTAATTGAGTGCAGTTTTGATATATTTCAAACTCGATTTGTACTCACTAAATTGAAATCTGTAAATTTATACTTACTATATGTGAAGTAATAAATATGTTATTGTCAATTTTGTTTTGGAAAAAGGTTTAAGAGCAATTTTTATGGAAAGTTTTTTGAGTATCAGTTTAAAATGTCAAAACAATTAAACTAATTTGATATGAAACTCTACATTAAAACCATCCTTGATACAGGTATTAGTAAGCTTAGACTGTATGAATTCACAAAAAAGTCCAATTGGATTATGCCATTTTTTATAGCTATTTAATGCAAAGCTGAAGAAGAATTTAATAAATTTTTAAACGTTATTTTCTTAATGTTAAAATTTGTAACTTAAAAATTATTCTGGGCATGTACAAATGTACTCAAAATTTTATTTGTGTTACGTTTCAATTTTTTAGTTTTAATATAGAATATCAATACATAGTTAATTAAATGATAGGTATATTTCTCTTTTTATATTTCTCTTTTTAATATAGTATATCAATACATGGAGTACATATTACTTCATGTACTCCATGTAAAATATCTTTTCATAAAAAAAGAAATTGCATTTTTGAGTATTGTGTATGAAAAGATATTTTACAAAATTGTTTTTAATTAAATCTCAATAATAGTTATACTTTTGATCTCAATAATAATAATAATAATAATAACTATTTATTAGTTATTATGAATCCTAAATTGCATGCTTGGAAATGAGAGTGACTTAGAGCACTCTATTCTTACCAGGTTGCTTGAACCTTCTTGTCTTTAGTCCCCTATTTTCACTTCTACATTGCCAATAAATATTTGACCACTCATCACAAAGCTAAGTAATATAGATGGAGGAGCAATCCTAATTTGCATTAAACACATGGAAAATAGCATAATATGCTTTATTTATATATATATGAATTTTGCCCAAATAATGTCTGTCATAATATATATATGTTATTTTTTATTTGATACTATTATTTTATTAGTATTAAGTTGGTTTTTTATTCCGCCATCTTTTTTGTTGAAATATCATGGAAAAAGTAGCTAACATACTTATTTAATTTTAGGGAGTGCAATGCACATAAGTGCCTTTAATGCAAACTTATTTGATAGTATTACCTTATTTGTATTAAGTTGGTTTTTTTTATCACGACCATCTTTTTGTTGAAATATCATGGAAAAAATAGCTAATATGCTTATTTAATTTTAGGGTGTGCAATGCACATGAAGTGCCTTTTTTAAAAAGGGAAATGCAAACTTATTTGATAGTATTACCTTATTAGTATTAAGTTGGTTTTTTATTCCGGCCATCTTTTTGTTGAAACATCATGAAAAAAGTAGCTAACATGTTTATTTAATTTTAGGGAGTATAATGCACATCAAGTGCTTTTTTAAAGAGGGAAATGCAAAAGGTGTAGCTATATTTTTCATTGTGTTGTCTATGATTTTAAAATAATTGTGAGAAAATTGGATAATATAGCTAGTTTAATTTTTTATCCTTTAATTTGCATGCACTCAAAAGGATTATTTTAAGAAAGTTATTATATTTTATAAATTACTTCATCTATATATTTATTTATTTTTTCATTTTATATATATTCATCTCTCAAATTTCAAATAGTAGGTAGCAAATATCTTCTGTTGTCTAACTGGTTATGGTTATGGAAATTGAAGGTCCCGAGAAGATCAAAATGCTTCTCTGGCTTTGTTTTCATGAGGCGATTCCAACCGCGTCCTTTCGATTCAAGAGAGGACTTGCTAATTCTAATTTGTGTACCCGCTGCGTAGGTGATGTTGAGTCTGTTATACATTGTTTTTTCCTCTGCAATAAGGCCCTTCGTGTTTGGCAGTGGCTTGGTTATTCTCCACCTTCTAATAACGATCTTCGTGCTTATCTGAGCTGGATTAAAATTCAGTGTAACAGGAATGCTTCTTTGTTCTATGCTATTATTTAGTCGGTTTGGCGTGACAGGAATAATGACATATTTTCACCAAATGATCCTTGGAGTCTTGATAAGATTATTGCTCTTTGCCGGCATAATAACCGTGAGTTCGAATTCTGTTCTTCTACTTCTCAGTCCAATTTGCCCAGTACTCTTAGGCTGGATTGGATCCCTCCTCATGCTAATTGTGTGAAGGTTAACTGTGATGGAGCTTTTTCATTCATGGTTTACTAGCAGGTTTCCACTGTGTTATTAGGGATTTAGATGGCAATTGGCTTAAGGGTTGCTCTGGCAGTATTCAGGCAACGACTAATCTGCGTTGTGAACTATATGCCATTTGGAAAGGACTTGACCTTGCTTGGAATGCGGGTTACCAGAATGTTGTTTGTGAAACGGATTGTCTTGATGCCTTTCAACTCATCCAGTTCGATACAAGCCCCTCGACTGTTGATTGTGACATAGTTTCTAAAATCAGGGACATCTTTTTACAAAATTGGTCAATCCAGCTTTTCCTGATTCAGCAATCAGCTAATACAGTTGCTGATTATATGACGAGGCGTGCTTCACCCTCTCAACATGTCTATAAGGAATGGTTGCTTCTTTTCCATAAAATTTTATCTTGGCCTTTTCTTGTTGCTATTATTATTATTATTATTATTATGTGTTGACCAAGTCTTACCAACTAAAATGGTGAAGAATTTGATCTATAGGGCATATAGGATTGTATCAGGTAAGTATAGACGCGTCCTAATAATTAAAATAAGTCTATAAAATTAACTTTTAATTATTTAATATTTATTAATTTCTTAATTTTTTACTTTTTAGAGAGTTTATTAGTATTAGGATTAGAATTTAAAGTTTAATTAGGATTTAAACTTAAAATTTATAATTGAAATTAACCGAAAAATATGTAATTTTTTAAACTTGTATATATAATGATAATATATTTTTAAAAAAATTTATTAAAAAATAACACGCAAATAGTATAGACACCAAAGGAAAAGGGATAAGATATATATGAAGAGTAATGATATAAGAGTATATATTCAAATTAGTCCTCAAGAATTTTAAAATGGACGTTTTAGTCCCTAACAAAAATTAATTACCAGATTAGTCCCCAACGTTAGTAAATATTAGACACTTTGGTCCCTAACGAAATCAATTACCAAATTAGTTCCGAACGTTAGTAGATATCAGACACTTTAGTCCTTTCTTCATCTTATTCGTCAACCATTAACAATCTGATTCAACGTGATACATGAAGCTATTTAGTCACACTTTAAGCTAAGCTTTAGAGGGACCAAGTAGCTTCACGTGCAACGTCCGATCGGACTATTAATGGTTGACGAAGAAGATGAAAAAAGAGCTAAAATGTCTGACATCTACTAATGTTGAGGACTAATTTGGTAATTAATTTTGTTGGGAATCAGAATATCTAACATTTACTAATATTAAAGACTAATCTGATAATTAATTTTTGTTAGGGATTAAAATGTCAATTTTAAAATTTTTTGGGACTAATTTGAATATATATATTCATGATATAAAATTAAAGGTGCGTTCTCCCATGGCATAGCATTTTCAATGCCTCAGGTGGCTCATTTTGACTGACAAATAATGCTAAGCCATGTGGCCCTTAAGAACAGCATGTGGTCCCGATAGTTGACGAGAATGTTGCGTGCTACTAATCATGCCTTTAAAAATGAATGGGGTAGAAACGTCAATTCAGGTTTGAATTGGATCGGCCCATTACGAACACAACTGGATAAAATAATCATCTCTCGACCTATTGAACACGTGAATAGAAAAATAATATAAGGACATAAGGTCCAACTCAGGTGATCCAAGAAATATAATATAAGGGATGACCATATGTAAAAATTTAAAGCTAACAAAAAATTCAGTCCAAAAAAAATAACAAAAAATTGAATTTTCTTTTTCCAATATAAAGCTCAGAAAATTCATAGTTTATTAGCCAATAAGTGATCAATAGACTTATTCCTTCTTTTTTCTTTCTTCTTTTACCACCCACTATTTTCCCAATTAACTCATAAGTTTCCTATGGGCTCTCTATAATTAATTAACATATCGTTCAAAACTTTTCTATCGAGAAAACTCATTACAAGACGCTCATTTTATTAAAATTTTAAAGAAATGGTAAACCTTTAACATTAATAACAATGTTACTCATCTATAAAATCTAATAATTTATTTATATTAATTTTTTTAATTATTTGTTGTCCTAATTTTTAATAATCATGTTCAGATTTATTAATATATTATTTAAAATTATAATATCAGTTAAATTTAGTTACACTAACGTAATTTGAATTCAAATTTAAAATTACATTTGAATTTTATTTTTGAATTAAAATTGAAACAAACTAGGATTTTACACTAGTTAGAAGTAAATATCTATTGAATTAATTTATGTGTACTATTGTATACATTCATACACACCATTTAGCAACACAAAAATGTAAACATTAGCATAGAAAAATTTATATTTCTATGCTAATATTATATTTTTCTGTGTTGCTAAAGTATAATGATATATTTAATATTACTGATATTTATTTATGCATATACTTATTATTTAAGTTTATATGCAATTAAATTTCAGATGTGTTAATATTGTTTTTTGAATTATTAAGTTATGTTAGATGTGTCATGAAATTTGGTTTACATAAAAATTATAAGTTTTATCTGTGCTTCTAATTATTTTTTATTTAGTTATGTTATTTTAGATGTGTTATAAATGATTGGCTTATACAATAATTATATGATAAGTTAATAACACATCCATATTCATATAAATATAATATAATAAAATACATATAAATTTATGAGTTCGTTAAATATTAATAATTAAAAATTTGATTCTTAAATTTTGAATTTTATTTGAAACTTATTTTTAAAAATTTAAATTTTTTTTAATAATAATTCTAGGTATACACTTATTTTTTTCAACCTAGTCATTTATTTTTATGTTAAATAGAATATTATTTCGATGTTAAATAGAAATTCATTTTGGTGCTATTTTTGTACTATTTAACACCGAATAATCTTTTATATAACATATAAATAAAGAGAAAGTTTAGGAAGCCTATAATTTGTTAGCTAATAAGTGGCCAATAGGTTTTTTCCTTCTTTTCTCTCTCCTCTTTTACTACCTATTATTTCCTTAATTACACTCATTGGCTCCCTATCAGTCCCCTGATATTGGTTCCGTACATTACTCATAAATAAATGACTAATTTCAAAGTTAATATGTTAGTTAGTATAAAAAAATATTAAATGCCAAAATGACTAAAATAAATATGAATGTATATCTTAAAAGTATGATCATTCAATAATATAAAGAAAATATTAAAAAAATTAATCTAAATTATATTAATATGTATTTAAAATTAAGTATACTTAATTCACTAATTTAAATTTTATATGTTTACAAGTTAAATTGAGAATAATTTTTTTCCCATGGGTTTGTATGTAATTATATATTTTCCACTCTAATTTAGAGTTACATTATATTACACTCCACTGTTTTTAAAATTATTTTTAAGACAAATTTTAAACCCTCTTTTATTTATTTTTTTTTTGGACCTAAAAGTTTAAACCCTCTTGAAAAGTAAATGTCCACTACTCCACTCCAACGCAAGCCTCACACATGAGGCCCACATCTCCTAAACTAGAAAAGGCTGATATTTATGCATTGTTAATTCATAGTCATGTAGGCCCTCGTCAGACGTAGAGTTAAAATTTAAATTGGTGCCCGAAAATTTGACTGCTTTTGAATTTTTAATTTACTCAATTTGGTCTCTGTAATTTTCATTCTGTGACTCAAGTTGGCCCATCGTTGGTTTTCCGTTAACGTCGTGATGACATGGCATGCTTCAAAATAAGATTGGTCCACGTGGAATCGAGTGACACGGTGGCGGCTAGTGACACGTGGCATGTTGACGTGGACAATAGTGCCATGTGTCATAATATGATTTGTCCACGTGTCACAACACTGTTTGTCAATGTGTCACTAACATACTATCATTATACATAACTCAAATTGGTCCCTAAAATTTTACTCGACTCATTTTAACCCCTGAAATTACTAAAAACAATTCAAAATGGTCTCTAAAATAATTTTTTGTATTTTTTATTTTATAAATACAAAATTATTAATATTCTTAAAATCAATTGATTTTCTATCTATTTTCCTACAAGCAAATTTTAAAAAAAAATCTTTTTACACAATAAAAAGACTATTTTAATTTAATAAATTTATGATACAAAGAATTATTTTATAAAACGATGAGAACATGACTTATATATTAATTGAAAAAAGATTTTATTACTCATTCTAACTATAACAATATAACAATAATTATGGTTTATAAATGAAAGTATGTAATAATTTGATTTTGAAAATGAATTTGAAAGAAGAAAAACAAAAAAATTGAAAAATTTTATATCTACGTAAAAAATAAATTTACTCTTTCTATTTAATTGTCTTCCAAACAAATTATTTATAGTAATTATCATATAAATGATATTTTTGGACACCAAAAGTATATAAATGGTTCTTTTATTAACTAAGAAGTGTTAATGATTATTATGGAGTTAAATAAGACTTAAATAAATTTTAATTTTCTATAAAATAATAAATAATTTACGCAAAAAATATATATTTTACTCAATCATATTTTTGTTTTATTAAAATAATTTAATTATACATTAGAAAACTTATTAATATTTAATTGTTATTAAATAAGTATTATTAAAATTAAAAGTATTTATAAGAACTTATGCATCAATACAATATTAGAAAATAAAAGTAAATCAATTAATTTTAAGAATATTAATAATTTTGTATTTAAGAAATAAAAAATAAGAAAAATTACTTTAGGGACCATTTTGATTTGTTTTCAATAATTTCATGGATCAAAATGAGTCACGAGTGAAATTTCAGGGCCAATTTGAATTATGTACAATGATAACATGCTAGTGACACATGGACAAATAGTGTTGTGACATGTGAACAAACCATGTTATGACACGTGACACTATTGTCCACGTCAGCATGCCACATGTCACTATTTATCACTTGTCACTCGATTCCACATGGACCAATTTTATTTTGACACGTGGCATTGACCGTCTACGTCAGCATGCCATGTCATCATGACGTTAACAGAAAATCAATGAGGGGTCAATTTGAGTCACATAATGAAAATTTCGGAAACCAAATTGAATAACTTAAAAATTTAGGGATGAATTTGAGACGCGAGTCAAATTTCGGGAGCGAATTTGAGTTTTAACTACCTTACTAATAATCTAGCGGTAACACTTTCACACCAAACAACGTGCTAGTTATTACCCTTTGACCACACTTTTTTAAAATGCCACATGGCACTATACCATTGAAGCCTTGCTCCCTTGCCACAACAAGCCATGTTAACCGTGCCATCGGAGATCTTCCCAAAATGAAAATGGTGCATAAGTAGATTATTCTTCTTGTATTTCTTTGCATTCTTTTTTTTCTAATTGCTAATGTCACATGTAAATATTTTGTATGCTAGCTAAACCTTATTAGCTGAAAACTCCACCAACAAATTATTTCACACAAATAATAAATTTTCTTAAGAATTTTAAATTTAAAATTTCCATGCATATCTGTCTCATATCTACCTAATAACTTTAATATTTAATCTGCACATGATATCTACAATCACAAAAAAAGACAAAAAATAAAAAAGTCTTAATATTTTTGCTCCAAATTAGAGTTAGAAGTGAATTAATGGTCCCCGCAGTTTTGACATATTTCAAATTTAAGAAATAAATATGTTATTGTCAAGTTTGTTTTGGAGAAAGTTTAAAATTTCATTCCCTATTTCTTTTGCAAAATGCATGCTTGTTCAAGATTCCATTTTGTTATATATATAGGTTATTGGCCAAATGCTCAAACACATAAACCAAACCATGGAAAACCCAAGTTGGCTGCTTTTTTTTAATATGGAATGAGGGATGGTGATGTACCATGATATGATTACTTGTGGGTGTATTATCTCAATATGGCATGCATTTTTTTTTTTAAAATAAAAGGGAATGCGTCCCAGACGCATTGTTTGGTTCCTTTTTTTTTTTTCATTTTTAAAAAAAATCCGTGGTTGACGCATTGTGAGAAAAGGAAAAATCACGTGTGGAAAAAAGAATCCGTCATAGACGGATTGTGTTAATAAAAAAAAATAAAGAATTACCATAAGAATGCGTCAGGGACGCATAGAACTTTTTTTTTTTGTTCTGTGAAACCCAACAATCTGTGAGCGATGCATTGTTTTGAGCCATATGTAATGCGTCATTGACGTATTGGCAGGACATAATAAAACAAAAAACAATCCGTCTTTGACGGATTGTGTACAGAATAAAAAAAAAATTAGCATATGAAGGAGACTTGTCGTTTGAAGTAGAGTAGTTGTATTGCAGAGAGGCATCGTCTTCGTCCTTCTTCATCTTATTCGAGCAGCTCTTAGCTCTGGTAGTTTTTTTTTGTTAAAATTATTATAAATAGAATGGAAATGCTGGTTAATGTAAAGGTGTATTATAATGGGCAAGTTTTATCTCATACACAGGAGGGTATAATATTTATATGTAATAATCCATGTTTTTTTGTGGTTCATCCTATGGTATTATTTGAAGAGTTTAAGAATGCGATTTGTCAAAATGTGGAGCCTAATGTGATGAAAGCTGTGAAAAGTATTTTGTATAGGCGTCCTGTGTTAGTATTTGGGGGATTTATACAGTTTCAGGCAATGTGTGTTATGGATGACATGAGTCTACAACAAATGATGTCAATCTATTTAGAACACATGGCACATGTAGCTGTGGTCGAGTTGTATGTAGAGTTTGAACAAATACCTTATGTCGTTGGAGCGGTGGAAGAGGTTCAGCCGGATTTGGCAATTGAAAGTTATTATAGCGATAGTGAAGAAGAATTTGAAGGCACCTATGTAATAGATGATGCAAATGAAGAAGATGTACCAGAACATGATATGGAGTCAGATGTGGAGGATGTTGCAAATGCTCTTGCTAATGAACTGCCTTTTCAAGAACCATCATTCATGCGTGTTTTGGATGAAGAGGCTATGAAGGAACCAGAATTTGCTGAAGACATGAACCTGAGTAAATATTACATGACCATTATTCTTGTAAAACCCGGGTAACTACGTTTTCACAATATATGTGATCATCAAATGAAAAGAACCTGCTTAACTACATATTCACAATATATGTGATCATCAAATCAAAAGAACCTGCTACTTCATATTCTCACAACATAACCAAATCGCATACACAAAATGACCATTCAAGCCTGTTCAAACAAAATAAACTACGCTGTCAAGTACCACTGATCAGTAAATCCTATTCAAACAAGATACATCATCAAAGTTCTTTTAGCAAAGTACACTATCAAATTTTACATCATATTCATGAATTACTTCTTCTTGCCAAAAAGATTCGATACGTTCTTGACCACTCCAGAAGCCCCTTGCTTTAAAGGTTTGGTAGAACAATCCGACGGAGTGAATCGCTTTGTACTACGCCGGGAATGTTCAGTCCTCAGATCGTATCCTTTTCCAGCCAACTTTGGTGTGGATGCTGCCGCGGCACTGCCGGATGCGTCACTTGAAATGGCAAACAGCAAGCATAAACTGCCATGTCAACACATCAATTGTAAGTAACATAATATCTGATAATAATTCGCCAATTCAGTAAGTAAATCACAAGTTGCATAATATCTGATAATAATTCGCCAATTCAATACCTCTATCATATTTCACATTAACTTAAACATACTCAACAGATTTTACAAGCTTCAAGAAAACCTTACCTGCGCAGTTCGAAGCCTCGGTGTAAACATCACCCCCATCTGTGAGTAGGTAATCCTCTTCCTCATCCTCATCCTCGTCCCCATCATCGGTATTTAAGCGATTAGTGTCCCTGTAACGCGTATTATATATTAATAATTAATTTTAATGACTAATTTTAGTGTACAAATAGAATTATTGTTTAATAACATAAAACATAAATAATAATTCAAAATATATAACTTAATATTCTAAGTTTCTAACACTTTAAAAAATACTATTGATAATTTTATATATCAATCATGCTACATGTACACCTCGTTTCTCTAACCAAGTCAACCCAAGTGAATTTTACTCACTTTCACTCCACGTGCACGAACAGAATATTACTATTAGAACGAATAGAAAATTTAAAAGCAAATGAACATGTTTTAAAACTATTCATGTCAACTATAAAAATATGTTCGTTGTACATATAAATTTCTGTTTGTACAGTGCGTGCGTGAACAATTTGGTTAGACTTGGTTAAAAAAAATTAGTGTACGTCTAGAATTATTATTTATAAATTATACGTGAAACAAAAGAATTATGGTATATTACCACTCACTCACGTTTCCGCTTTCTATTTCCATTTTTTTTTAATTCAAATAAACAATATGTCAATGCCAACTTGTGAAGTTGATCCAAACTGTTGTTTTTATTTTATCAATTGATCCTGGCCATTCACAATTTTTTCTCTTAAAGTGTCTTTAGAAAAAATCGTCATTGACGAAATGTCTTAATATTACGGCGCCATATCCTGGTAATACACCCATTTTATCCAAGAATTTCACAAAACACATTGCCAATTCCAATATATAAAATAATTAACGCCATGGGGCCCGTTTAACCCTGAACCCATTGAAACCATTCTTGAAGATATGAAACAACAAATCATCCCTGGAATTACACATTGGCAGAGCCCATCCTTCTTTGCCTTTTTTCCTTCAAGTGAAAGCACTGCAGGCTTCATGGGAGAGATGCTGAGCACCGGACTCAACGTCGTTGGATTCAACTGGCTCTCGTCCCCGGCCGCAACCGAGCTCGAAAGCACCGTCATGGACTGGCTTGGCCAAGAGCTCAAGCTGCCAAAAGAATTTCTTTTTACCGGTCACGGCGGCGGCGTCATGTTAGGCACAACATACGAGGCATTACTCACAACACTCGTCGCCGCCAGAGACCGAATGCTTAACCATATAGGACATGACAAAAATGGAAAGCTCGTGGTTTACGGCTCGGATCAGACGCATTGCGCGGTTGAAAAAGCGGCTCACATAGCAGGGTTTCATCCAGAAAACTTCAGAGCCATTAAGACTTCAATATCGAGTTCATACTCATTGCAACCGAAATCGCTGTTGGAAACCGTTGAGAATGATATCCGTAACGGTTTGGTTCCATGCTACTTGTGTGCAACCGTGGGAACCACATCCACAACGGCCGTTGATCCAGTTGGCGCGTTGTGCCACGTGACGAAAAAGTACCGGATGTGGGTCCACATTGATGGCGCGTACGAGGGAAGCGCGTGCATTTGTCCGGAGTTCAGATACCTCATCGATGGCGTTGAAGACGCAGATTCATTTAGCCTCAACGCGCACAAATGGTTTCTAACGAACTTGGATTGTTGTTGCCTTTGGGTTAAAGATCCGCTTTCTTTGATCAGATCGCTCTCCACGAATGCTTCGTATCTGCATAACAACGCTTCGGAATCGAAGGGAGTTGTGGATTACAAAGACTGGCAGATCACGTTGAGCAGAAGGTTCCGCGCGCTGAAACTGTGGATGGTTCTTCGAAGTTATGGAGTTTCGAATCTGAGAAACTTCTTGAGGAGCCATGTTGAGATGGCAAAGAAGTTTGAAGAGCTGGTGAAGGCGGATAAGAGGTTTGAGATCGTGGTGCCAAGAAATCTGGCTATGGTTTGCTTTAGACTGAAACCATTATCAGTTGATAGCGATGGAAATGAAATGAACAGAAAATTGTTGGATTCAGTGAATAATTCGGGAAGGCTTTACATGAGTCATGCTATGGTGGAAGGAATGTTTGTGATTAGGTGTGCTGTTGGGGCAACTCTCACACAGGAAGGACACGTCATCATGGCTTGGAAGGAGGTGCAGGAACATGCAAATGCAATAAATTCTAAATAACTATTGGAAGGGTCATCAGCTTCCCTTCGGTCTCCATTCCTTTGAAGACCCCCTCTTGATATTTTACTTGATCTTTTTACTGGAGTTTTATTTTGTAGAGGGCATATAATAATAAGTAGTTTCTTTCCTGTTTAGGGTTCTTTGACCCCCTATGTTCTAAAAATAAAAAACTATTTGGTACAATAAATTATTAAGTTTTAATTAGACATCTCTCTCATAAATCATTTCTCCCCTTAATTTAAGTTTAATGGAGAAGGCATCATTATGCTGCATCCTCCTATCAATGTAAACTTTTGAGTGAACTAGAATATTTTACCCTTATGCACGGGTAATAGTGCTTGATCGGTTTCGCTGCGAGCTGTCCGCTTGACGCTTCAATAGAGTTGGAGTAACCTGCTGCCCTTCCTTAATTTCCTTTAACATTGCAGCAATATCTACTAAAGATTTAGCCAATAGTGTGAATTCAGATGGTGCAACCTCATACACACCCTTACTTTTCGCCCTAGTGCTGAAGTGTTGGTTGACATCGGCCACAGTTTCTATCATTTCCCACACTTCTTCCGGCATCTTGTTCATCAAAGCTCCACCACCTGAGGCATCGATCATCGCCTTATCAGTGGGTGTCAGTCCCTCACAAAAGTAGTTGATCAGCAGTTGATATAAAGTGATGGGGGCACGAGGCGAGCAACTTCTTGAACCGCTCGTAATATTTGTGCAGAGTTTACCCATGAAGTTGAGCAATTCCAGAGATTTCCTTGCGGATGGCATTCGCCTTGGAAGGCGGGAAGTACTTTTCCAAGAACCTTTTCTTGAATGCTGACCAATCAGATGTTAATTCGGCGGGCAGAATGTGATACACGTCTTTCGCTCTATCGTCCAAAGAGAATGGCAGAGCGAATGCTTTGACGGCGTCTTCTTCACCACCAGTCCTTCTAGTGGTGGCGCAGATAACCTCAAAGTCCTTGATGTGCTTAATGGGGTATTCACCCGGTCTACCGTAGAACTTAGGCAGAAGATTTATCAGACCAGACTTGAGTTCGAAGTTGGCATTAAGTTCAGGGAATCGGTTTGGCTAGTTGTCAAACGTTGTGCTAGCACCACCAATTTGCTTAAGAGCCAGTCGCTCACACATGGTAATGGTACTTGAAACAAAAGAGCTAGATTGGATATCAGAATCAGAACTAGAATCAGAAAAATCAAAAGGATTGTTATCGGATGCCAGTCTCGTGACACGTCCTGATCTCGGCAAGTACACCGAATCGTATGTAAGTAATACCACGGTGAGGTGGGTATCGTTCCCACAAGGATTAACGGACTAAGCAACAACTACTAATTAATTGTACTAATAAGATTTAATAAAACTTGAGGAGATTATTATGCAATAAATTCAAAACTATAGCAAAAGAGCAGAGAACAAAAAATTGCTTGAGATGAATGTGATGGAATGAGATGTTAAGAGATTCGGAGATGTTTTTTCCTTGAGGGTCAATGTACACGTTCAAATCTAATTCTAGGTTTTCAGAAATCAAGCACAACGAACCTATAATAACTAAACCCTAGTCTCTTAGTAATTTAGTTTCTTTTTATCTAATCAAAAGCTAATCTCTTAGACGATCAATCAAATAAATAAATGAAGTTCTGAATCAGATTCTAATCCTTATGAGTCTCAAAAGTGATCTTAGATTAGATTTAATATCACAATATCTAAACTAGTTCTAACCCAATTTTAACTCGCAGAATTATAAGTTGCATGAAAATTATCTTTACTATCTCTAGCCAGTTTTAATTATTCATGTGAATTAGTTTTCTAAGTAGCTTAGATTATTAAATCTCTCAATTATATTAACTAATCCCTAGACATGCAAAGAACACCTCTCAGTGATTCTAAACTATTGAGATGAAGAACAGAAAACTAAATCATGCATAGAAGATAACTGAAATACCTGATTAAATTAAATTGAACTATGCACAAAAAACTACCTCATGCTGGGTAAACAGAGCTCCTCACCCTTAACAATGGAGTAGTTTAGCAATTCATGATTGAATATAAACCCTCGATGAATAATGAAAACGTCTGTGCTGAGTTACTCACCCTAATGGTTAAGTTACTCTTATATATCTATTCTATTTGACCTAAATTCTAATTTAAATCAAATCTAATCTATCTTAAATCAAATCTAATCTTATCTACTATGATTACAAAGTTTTATCTCTTCAATTTAAGTCTTCAATCAATTTCCTTTGAGTCTTCCAATTTTGCTCTTGATTAATGAATGAAATTGAAGCTTAATTGACTTGGATTGGATTGGCCTTGATGAATTCGCTGGACGTTGGCTTTTTTACTCTCCACGTTATACGTCTTGAGGCTCACGTATAACGTGTAGCCACTGCCCAAATTTTATGATTTGGTTTCTAATTCCCATGTATAACGTGAAGTCCCTGGAAGATCCTGAAGTTGCTTCTCTAATTCCCACGTATAACGTGGAGGAGCTCACGTATAACGTGAGCTCTCTGGACAATTTAGCTTCTTTAATCCTTATTTCCATGTATAACATGAGGGAGCCCACATATACTCTGGACAAATTGGAGATGAAACCTTAATTCCCACGTATAATGTGTGAATCCTATGTATAACGTGGGTTCTAAGACTTAGATTTTTCTTCATTTTTCTTACTCTCTTCGTTCTCCTTTCTTCAATCTTCTCTTGAATGGCCTTGATCACCTAAAATTCTTTGTGAAATACTCTATAAACATAAATAAAACTCAAAAGAACATTAAGTTTGTTTGATTGACAATTCTAAGAGTAATAATCACAAGAAAATCCATATAATTCAAAAGAAATTTAGATTAAAAACAACCAAAGATGCTCATGCATCACAACACCAAACTTAATCTTTTGCTTGTCCCCAAGCAAAGCAAGAATCAAAACATGTTTTTAAGTTCAATTTCTCTTGCTATGCTGAGACTCTTCAGATTTCCTCATGGTACTTCTTCACACTTTGTTGTTCCTTTTTAAGAAAATAAGCTTCCTCAAGTCATCTCTCTTAGATTGATGTTTATGAAACTTCTTCTTTTTGCTTTTCAATTCTGTTTTCAATCAGTATCTTTATCATTTTCTAGTTTTTTTATGAAGGAAAAATTTTCTGACTTTTAATGTTCTGTTATAAGGCGGCTCTTTAGATTAGGTTTTCAATCGATAATCCCGGACTAGTTGGTTCAAGTTATCAAGTGACAAGGCACTCTTCGGATTTACTTTCCCAAGCCTCTTTCCTTGAAATAGATACATCACAAGCATATAACATAGGGGAACTCTTTAAGTTTTTCTATTTAATTCATTCTCTTCTCAGTCATTGATGCTCAAAGCCTTAATTTTTTTGAATTCTTTTCCCTTTTTCATCTTTATTTAATAACTAAAATTTTTCATTCTTTATGAAGAAGTCTCATAATATCTCTCTAGAGGATTTCTCAAAAGGAAATTCATCTCTTAAATAACCAAAACAGCAGAATTTATAACCACAGAAGTTCTCTTATTGAGTGTTCATGCAAGCAATACATCTTAATAATGTGTACAATACTTAGCACTTGCTTTGCCTAAGATCACTCAAGAGATTACATGGTATCTTATTTAATTGAAAGAACAAAACAGAGACAAGATACTTGACACAAGAATAAGACACAAATAATGATATAATGAAATTCAAGGTAGGGAAAACATAAGCAAAACAAAAGAAGAATTGACAATTATTTTGAGAGGACAAAGAGAAGAGAATTTCTCACCTTTGTTTTGACCCTCTCGTTTCTCACTCAAGCTTAACTTACCAATTCTCTTCTTCATCATCTGATTCTTCTTCTTCATAAGAATCTTCTTCCGTTTCTCTAGTTTTGCCCTTGTTCTCTTCCCTTGCTTTTTCTGCTGCTGCCTCTTGAAGGATTTGATCATATCTCATCCTTTCTTGGCGCATTTCCTCTTCTTTGTTCCTATGAATGGTTAAGTTGGCCATTGTCACAGGAATTCCTTGAATCTCCATCTCTCTCATCATTCTTGCTGTGTCTTGATAAGGAAAGAACATTTGTTCATTGGGCATTTGGTTGGAATAGCACAAGAAACTTATTTGATCATCCATTCTGTCCATTATTGTGTTGATAGCCTCAAAACTTCTCCTATTCTCTTCTTAAGCACTGTCAAGTCTTTTGTAGATTGCTGTCATTGAGTTATCAAAATGTGTGTAGAAGTTGGGTGGAAATTGCTGCTGCTGATGGGTTTGTGGTTGTTGTTGTGGTGCTTCTTCTTTAACTTGCTGAGGTGGTGCTTCTCTTCTTGGTTGCCTTGGCTCTCTTACCTTAACCATTGATGCTCCATTGATGGCAGCCGCTTGAGGGATTAGAGTGTCATCCGGAATGGATACTTTTGCCTCCTGACAGAGTCGTGCAATGACACTTGGGAAGGGGAGGCTTGACGACAGATTGGTCTTGTAGAAAAACTTGTAAATTTGATCAGCAATGATTTCTTCTACTCGTATGTCTTCTCCGATGATGATTGAGTGAATCAAGACGACCCTCTCTACTGTGACTTCAGAACGGTTGGTGGTTGGGATAATAGACCTACAAACAAACTCGTACCAACCCTTGGCCATTGGGTCAAGGTCGGTTCTTCTTAGGAAGTGAAGCCTCCCATCACTGTGACGGACTCATTCGCCTCCCTCAAGACAGAGGTATTCTTGCACTTTTTCTAGTCTCAAGTTGTTAGGTTTCCTATCATTGTAAGAAGCCACGTTGGGGAGCGGCTCCTTTTTGAGCTTTAAGATCCTTGCGATATCTGTTGGGGCAAAACTGATGTCCTTCCCTCTCACCATGGTGGTGTAGGAATGTGATTGCCTTCTATTTTCCTTTGGTTTCCAAGCGTTGGCATAAAATTCTCTGACCATTGTGTAACCAACAGCTTGAATTGGTTTGGTAAGCTTCTGCCACTTCCTCATTGTGATTTGTACATTGATTGGTGTGAGGGCTTCATCATCTACCTCAATGATTAACTCATCGAGAACCTTTCTTGCTGGCAACACTTTTTTGAAATGTGCTTCATGGTATGGGGTTCTGAATCTTTGGACTTCATTGCTGGAACCACTGCCTTTCCCTTTTTCTTCTTCAACAAGGAAGCCATAAAAAAAATTTGAGTGTGAGTGAGAATAAAAAGAAAAGGAAAGTTTTGGAGGTGAACGAACACTCCCACAACACCAAACTTAGAGGATTTGCTTGTCCTCAAGCAAAAAGAAAGAAGAAAATAGGGAAGAAAGGGAGCACGAGTAGAAGAAGAGTAAGGACTTGAAAATATGGAAAGAATAGAAGTGAATGAAGGTGTGTATGTATGCTGATGAGTGGGGGTATTTATAGTTGCAATGAGTATGTGATGTGTGGTTAGGGTTGAATGAGAATGAATGAATGAAGAATGAATGAATGGTTAGGATTGCATCAGGTTTTGTATGATATGCATGTCCTTGATGTATGCAAATTTTTGTAAAAGATGCAACTCTTCCAATTTTTCAAGAGAATCTCTGAAAAAGCTGTTATTGAGTTGAAAATTGAATGCAAGATATGAATGGATATGAATGCAGAGATTCCCACACGGTTTGTACACGTTATAGGTTACAATTTCAAATTTTGAATTTTGAACTCACGTTTAACGTGAAGGGGTTCACGTACAACGTGAGCTTACTGGCAATGAGCATGAATTTGAAATTGTGGGTCACGTATAACGTGAGGCTTTCACGTATGACGTGAAGCCTCTAGATGATGCTTTGCTATAAAAAATTTGCCCACGTATAACGTATGGAATTCACGTTATACGTTGGTTAATGCTGATGAATGATCAATGTTTCTCTTGAGGTCAACGTTATACGTGATGGTATTCACGTATAACGTCTAGTCTCTGGAGAATGTTGGTTTGTTTATGAAGTTGCCCACGTATAACATGAGGGGTTCACGTTATACGTGGGATGAGGCTTTCAAATGGTCAATGTGTGCCCCTTAGTCAACGTTATACGTGATATGTTGCACGTATACGTTTGGTTACTGGCAATGTGTGTGTTTTTGGTCCTTTAGCTCACGTTTAACATGATATTTCTCACGTATAATGTCTCGCTCCTGGACCTGTGATGAATGTATATGAATAATATGCACGTATAACGTCTAGTAGGACATTTAACGTGGTGAATGTATGTAATGCAATTATCTTCTTTTCCTTCTTCCTTTGATGCATGGTTTCTTCTTCTCCCTTTTTGTGATGAAAAACCTAAGTGAAAGAGATTTATAAGAGGTTAGAGATAAGAATTATTGACTAAGCCCTAAGAAAACAAAAACTAATAGACTAATAAGGATACTATTTGATTGGGTTGCATCTCAACAAGCGCTCTTTTATCGTCATTAGCTTGACGGTACTTGATCTCATGGTGGATCAATCTTCATTGGGCTAGCATTTGCTGTAAGTTTTTGTTTGCTGTAACAAACACTTATAGCATGACAAGTAGCTTCTGATGCTAGTTGAATCTGTGGAAACTTGTTTGTACATGAAGCTTGTCCCACTCCACTTTTGTTTCTTTTTATCTCAACTTTGTTTAGTGATGGATCTGGCTCTTCCTTCACTGTCTTTCACAGAGGATGATCTTGTGAAGGCTTGTCTGGAGGATCTTGTTTTGTTAAATCTTTTGAACTGATCTTGAGGCAGCTTTTTATACCTTGGTGAGTCATAGACTTGTAAACTTTGATAATTAAGCTTTCCTCATGAAGCCTCAGTATAAGCTTACCCTTCTCCATATCAATCTAGGCCCTTGAAGTAGCTAAGAATGGTCTTCCCAAAATCAGAGGTGCTCCTGGGTCTTCCTCCATGTCCAGGATCACAAAATCAACAGAAAAGAAGAATTTTCCTACTTTTACCAACACATTCTCCACTACTCCATGTACGTGTCTAACAAATTTGTCTGCCATTTACAGGACAACTCTAGTTGGCTTTACTTCCTTGATACCGAGCTTCTTCATCAGAGATAGTGGCATGAGATTAATGCTAGATCCTAAGTCACATAATGCCCTTTCAAACATAGTGTCTCCAATGGTGCAGGGAATATGAAAACTACCCGGATCTTTCTTTTTGGTGGGCAAGTTTCTCTGAATTATGACACTGCACTCTTTGGTGAGCACTACGGTATTACCCTACTTCAATGTCTTCTTCTTTAAAAGAAGCTCCTTCATGGTTTTGACATATGTAGGAGTATCTTTCAGATGTTTCAACAGAGGTATATTCACTTCAAGGCAAGCAAACATTTCCAAGAATTTAGAAAATGGCTTTGTGTGCTTTTTCAAAGGTTGTGGTGGATGATTGATAAATTCTTTGTTCTTTATCTCTGCCATAACTTCTGGTTCTTCTGTTGGAGCTTCTGCTTGTAACTCTGGAACTTCTTCCCTTGCTATGACTTGAATTGCCTTGCATTCTTCCATTAGATTGGGGATGGTGTTGCTAGGAAAAGTGTTTGGAGGCCTTTGTGCTAATTGCTTAGCAATTTCCCCCACTTGTAATTCCAAGTTTCGTATAGATTCCCCTTGAATTCTGAAATTTTCCTTTGTCTCATTCATGAAAATTGTGGTATGTTGAACAAAGGAGGTTGTAGTTAAAGTGAGCTTATCCAATGCTGCTTCTATTGCTAAGACATGTGTGGGTTTCTGAAGTGGCTGTAGTGGTTGAGGTGGCTGGTAAGAGGGCTGGGAATTTATGAAATTGTTGTTTCGTTGCCTTGATTTCCATGGTTTCCTTGTCCACCCCATCCAAAATTTGGATGATTTCTCCAACCGGGATTGAAAGTCTTGGCATAAGGATCATACTGAGGTTGTTTTGGAGCATTACCCATATAGTTTACTTGTTCAGTGGCTTGTTGGCCTTGAATTAAAGCACATGATTCGCTAGAATGACCTTGATTACCACACAAATCACAAGATCCGATTTGTGTATTCACTGCTGAAATTTGCATGTTTCCCAACTTGCTTTTAAGCAAATTAATTTGCTGAGCTAATGCCTTGTTTGAGCCACCAAAGTGTCAATAGTTTCAGCCTCCATCACTCCTTTTTTCACAATGCTTCTTTCGAAAGGAGTTGCATACATGTATTGGTTACTAGCAACCAATTCAATTAAGTCTAATGCCTCCTCGGTTGTCTTTGTGTGAAGAGATCCTCCTACTGAAGAATCGATTGATAACCTTGATTGTAGACTCAATGCATCATAGAAGGTTTGCACTTGTAGCCAATCAGGAAAGATGTTGTTCGGACACTTCCTTAGCATCTTCTTGTATTTCTCCCATGCGTCATAGAGGGATTCGCCTTCTCTTTCTCTGAATGCTTGAATGTTATGCCTCAATTTAGCTAGCTTCTGAGGTGGAAAAAATTTGGTCAAAAATTTGCCAACCAAATCATCCCACATTGCGATGCTTCCTTGAGATTGAATTTATAGCCATTGTTTTGCCTTGTCCTTTAAAGAGAACGGGAAGAGCCTCAAACGTATGGCTTCAGAAGATACTCCATTGCATTTAACAGTGTTACACAACTGCAGAAAATTAGCTATGTGAAGATTGGGATCATCTTGGTAGTTCCCACTGAATTGTTCTTGCTGAACCAGATGAATAAGGGATGGCTTGAGCTCAAAATTATTAGCTTGAATTGCTAGTCTCTCAATGGTGCTACTGCAACTCTCAGCTGTAGGACTAATGTACTGCCCAAGTGTGATTCTCTGGTTTTGATTTCCATTATTCAGATTTAGATCTTCGTTATTTTTGGCAGCCATGTTGAGATTTTGTTCTAACGCTGCTTGTCTTGCTCTCCTTGCTTCTCTTTGTCTCCTGAAAAGAGTACCTGAAACAGAAGAACTAGATTGGGTATCAGAATCAGAACTAGAATCAGAAAAATCAAAAGGATTGTTATCGGAAGCCAATCTCGTGACACGTCCCAATCTCGGCAAGTGCACCGAATCGTATACAAGTAATACCACGGTGAGGTGGGTATCGTTCCCACAAGGATTAACGGACTAAGCAACAACTACTAATTAATTATACTAATCAGATTTAATAAAACTTGAGGAGATTATTATGCAATAAATTCGAAACCATAACAAAATAGTAGAGAACAGAAAATTACTTGAGATGAATGTGATGGAATGAGATGTTAAGAGTTTTAGAGATGTTTTTCCCTTGAGGGTCAATGTACACGTTTAAATGTAATTCTAGGTTTTCAGAAATCAAGTACAACGAACCTATAATAACTAAATCCTAATCTCTTAGTAATTTAGTTTCTTTTTATCTAATCAAAAGCTAATCTCTTAGACGATCAATCAAAAAAATAGATGAAGTTCTGAATCAGATTCTAATCCTTATGAGTCTTAAAAGTGATCCTAGATTAGATTAAATATCACAATATCTAAACTAGTTCTAACCCAATTTTAACTCGCAGAATTATAAGTTGCATGAAAATTATCTTTACTATCTCTAGCCAGTTTTAATTATTCATGTGAATTAGTTTTCTAAGTAGCTTAGATTATTAAATCTCTCAATTTAATTAATTAAGCCCTAGACAAGCAAAGAACACCTCTCAGTGATTCTAAACTATTGAGATGAAGAACAGAAAACTAAATCATGCAGAGAAGATAACTGAAATACCTCATTAAATTAAATTGAACTATGTACAAAAGACTACCTCATGCTGGGTGAACAGAGCTCGTCACCCTTAACAATGGAGTAGTTTAGCAATTCATGATTGAATGTAAACCCTCGATGAATAATGAAAACGTCTGTGCTGAATTACTCACCCTAGTGGTTAAGTTACTCTTATATATCTATTCTATTTGACCTAAATTCTAATTTAAATCAAATCTAATCTATCTTAAATCAAATCTAATATTATCTACTATGATTACAAAGTTTTATCTCTTCACTTTAAGTATTCAATTAATCTCCTTTGAGTCTTCCAATTTTGCCCTTGATTAATTAATAAAATTGAAGCTTAATTGACTTGGATTAGATTGGCCTTGATGAATTCCCTGGATGTTATACGTCTTGAGGCTCACGTATAACGTGTAGCCACTGCCCAAATTTTGTAATTTGGCTTCTAATTCCCACGTATAACGTGGGCTTCTCCACGTATAACGTGGAGTCCCTGGAAGATCCTGAAGCTGCTTCTCTAATTCCCATGTATGACGTGGGGGAGCTCATGTATAACGTGGGCTCTCTGGACAATTTAGCTTCTTCAATCCTTATTTTCACGTATAACATGAGGGAACTCACGTAGCTCTCTGGACAAATTGGAGATGAAACCTTAATTCCCACGTATAACGTGGGAATCCTACGTATAACGTGGGTTCTACGACTTAGATTTTTTTTCATTTTTCTTGATCTCTTCGTTCTCCTTTCTTCAATCTTCTCTTGAATGGCCTTGATCACCTAAAATTCTTTGTGAAATACTCTATAAACATAAACAAAACTCAAAAGAACATTAAGTTTGTTTGATTGACAATTCTAAGAGTAATAATCACAAGAAAATCCATACAATTCAAGAGAAATTGAGATTAAAAACAACCAAAGATGCCCATGCATCATCTCGCGAGCTCAACTCGGCGCCTGGCTTGCTTTGCTCGGCGTAAAGTTCGTTCAATTTTAGGATCAAACAACAACAAGCCAGGATATCGATGGGGATTGCCCAGGATTCGACCTTCGAGATAGGTAAGCAATCTATCTCGAAACTGGATATCGATGGTTCCTTCATCGTCCCTTGGAGTAGGGAACGATTTACCGACCCTGGTTTGGTGCTGGCCAGTTTTGGTAGGAGATCCGCCCTGGCATTTCATTCTCTCGAAATGTGGTTAATTTCGACCTTGTTGAAACTCCGAAAAGCTTTTTTTACTTTGGCCAAGTATTTTTGTAGGAGCATATCATTTGCTTGCTAAGTTTCGTTAATTTGAGAAGTTACCACTTGGAAATCCGTGCAAATCTCTAGGATTTTAGCTCCGACTTCTTAAGCTAGGACCAATCCGGCCAATAGGACTTCATATTCAGCTTGATTGTTCGAGATCGGAAACTCGTATCGGATGGATTGTTCAATCATTACCCCTTTGGGGTTCTCCAGGATCACCCCGGCACCTCCCAAATTTTGGGTGGAAGATCCGTCTACATAGAGTTTCCAGCCTTTGGATTCTTCCTGCATGACCTGGATTGTTACCATCTCAGCTAAGAAATCCGACATTGCTTGAACTTTAATTTGCCGTCCTTGGTCGGAACTGAATGTCAAATTGGGATAAATCAACTGCTCAATTGAGCATTCGTCCCGCTAATTCCAGCTTTTTCAAGATACTCCGGATGGCCTGATCCGTCCTGATGACGATGGTATGCCTTTGAGAGTATTGTCTTAATCATCTAGCCGCAACATGGAGGGCAAACGCTAGCTTCTCTATCTTGGTATATCTCAACTCAGCCTCGTGCAGAACTCGGCTTATGAGGTATACCGGCATTGGATTACCCGACTCTTCTTCTTTTACTAGCGCCGCCATAATGGAGTCATCCGTAATGGAGAGGTAAAGGTAGAGAGGTTCTTCGTTTGCTGGCTTCAAAAGTATCGGAGGCTCGGCAAATAGTGATTTAAACTTCAAGAAAGCCTCTTCACACGCTGGGGTCCACTCGAAATAAATCACTTTCTTCATTAATTTGAAAAAGGGTAAGGCGTTTTTGCTTGACGCTCCGAGGAAACAGGATAACGTTGTCAATTTGTCGTTTAATCTCTGAACCTCCTTTAAGTTGGATGGGCTTGGGAGCTGTAAAACTGCATCACATTTCTCTGGGTTGGCCTCAACTCCCCTTTGAGTTATCATGAATTCTAGAAATTTGCGAGCCTCCATTCCGAAGGCACATTTCAAGGGGTTCAAGCGCATCCTATACTTGCGAATGGAGACGAAAACTTCTTCAAGGTTGGAAATAAGGTTGCTGGGTCCTTCAGTTTTTACTAGCATGTCATTAATGTATACGTCAATCTTTCAACTAATTAGGTCTCTGAAGATCTTTGTTACCAGGCGTTGGTAAGTGGCCCCGACGTTCCTAAGGCCAAATGGCATGACCGTATAACAGTAGGTTCCGTCCGGAGTGATGAATGCCGTTTTTTCTTCATCAGGTTTGTGCATGGATATCTGGTTATACCGGGAATATGCATCCATGAAGGATGGGTATTTGTAGCTCGAAGAGGCATCTACTAATCAATCGATGCTGGGGAGTGGAAAGACGTCTTTGGGACAAGCTTTATTTAAATCAAAATAGTCTACACATATTCTCTACTTCCCATTAGCCTTTTTGACCAACACCTCATTTGCCAACCAAGTGGAGTAAGGTAATTCTCGAATGAATCCCGCTTCCAGAAGTGCTTTGGTTTGCTTTCTAACTTCACATGCCCTTTCGTTCGACATGCGTCTTTTCCTTTGGGCGACAAGTCGGTGCTTCGGATCGACGACGAGAGAGTGTGACATCACCGAAGTGTCGATCCCCGGCATGTCGGATGGAGTGACGGCGAATAAATCGTCGTTCTCTCTCAAAAATTGGGAAAGTTGTTGTTTGAGCTCATAAGGTAGGTTCCGATTCAAGAACGTATGATGTTCTAAGGAATCCTCGATTTGGATTTTTTTCTAAATCTCTGTCTGGCTTAGGTCGGGGTTATTCTTCTACTCGAGCATCAAGATCTGCCAGGAAGACCACAGCGGCATCCCGGGGTCGCTTCCGTAGGGCGAGATTGTTGTTGCAACACTTTTGGGTTGCTTCACGATCCCCGAAGAGAGTTCCGATCTCTCCCCAGTCAGCTTCATATTTCATCACTAGAAACTTAGTGAGCATTGCCGCAGAGAAATTATTGATGGTTTTTCTTCCTAAAATTACATTATAGGCCATTGAATCCTTCAAGATGACAAACTTGGCCATAATGGTTTTCCTAGTTTTTCCTGATCCTATTGACATCGGGAGGTCGATGCTTTCGTCTGGTTTGATGAAGTGGTCGCCGAGTCCCATGACTCCAGGTTGGTGAGTTTTCAGGTTGCTGTCTTTGAAACCTAGGGAATCAAAGGCATTTCTGAACATGATATTGGAATCTGCTCTAGTGTCCACTAGGATTCTATGACCTAACCTCGGTCCGAGTTTAGCCAATATCACCATTGGTGAGTCGGAATCTGCCAGGCCATATTTAAAATCTTCTTTATCAAAGGTGATTGTCGGAAATCTTGGAGGGGGAGCTTGAACCGTCGGTAAAACCTTCAAGTCTTTTTTAAGGGTTGATTTAGATTTTTCCATATAGCTTGAACCCGTGATGACTGCAACTTCCATGATCAGATCATCATCATCCCTTTGATAACGTGGGTTCCGAGATTCCGATCTTGGGGATCTATCGCGATTTGGGTTTTTAGGTTCTCGGATGATCTAAATAAACTCATTAAGCTTTCTTTCTTAGATGGCCTGTTCGATGGCATCTTTCATATCATAGCAGTCTTGTGTCTTGTGTCTGTATCCTTGGTGGTAATCACAATACAAAGACTTGTTCCTGGCATTTTGGGTCCTTCCTCTTAGGTCTTGCCCGAGGTTTGTGGCCGGGGAAAAAACTAAAAAATAATACTGTGCATGCATGGCCCCTACAAGCAATTCCATTTGTTATTACTTGCGGTTTCACTTAACAGACTCGTATGAATCCTCAAAATTAGGTAGGAAAGATAATGTCAAAATGAGAACAATAACACGATTTTTAATTTATATTTATATATGAAATGCTATTGAACTTGTTATTAAGAGGATTAAATTGAAAATATTTCCTTATAAAGTGTTGAAGTGTGTTGATAATGGTCAGCATTTTATATTGATAAAAAACAGATATATAAGATTGGAGAAAAAATAAGAATAACAATGATGAACAAGTGAATTTTAGTAACAAAAAGTATATATATAATAGTTAGTATGTAAATCCTTGATTTATTAACCTAAAGAAATCCATATGAATTGCAAATATAATCTATTATTAATAATTGTTTCAGATATAAATTAAAAGAGTTCATGCTTTTTTGACAAACAATAATTATTATGAGATGCCAAATATATCAACCACCAAAGATATATACATCCAAACTTTCACATTTAGGAAAAAAGAAAAGCAATTATATGGCTATATGTGAATTATTTTATCTGATACTTATATACCAAATGAAGAGAGAACATTAACTTTAGCCTTTAGCCATGCACAAGAAAATTAAATACTCACCACTTTATATAAATGTTACAGGTTTTATTTTATTTATGACTAATATCTTAGTTTATGCATAAACTTACATTTTAATTCTATGGTTATTATGAACAAATATTTACAAGTTGTATATAACGAGCATTATATTATTCAAATTATACAAAGGTGTCACCCTTAAAATTAATTAGCATTTGATTCCTCTAACCACCCTTGAATTTTTGACATGACAAGTTTTGTGATGTGAAATTATTCTATCCTTCTTCATGTCAATTATATATTACGGCTTAGGTGGACCATGATTCTCTCAATCCTAGCCCACCCTCTTTCTACTTTTCCTTTAGGGATACACCAACAAATTTAAGAATATAAGTACCATAATTAGACACATGTTAAAAGCTAATTAATAAAATCCAACTTTATTATATAGATATATACTTAAAGTATTGAGTTGATGTAGAATCTTCTTTTCATCACAACTTTTATTTATAAATATACAACTCTAGAAAACCCAAACTTTGTCATTGCCAATTTTTCCTTACAACATCATCCAAAATGGCTTCTTCTTCTCCACCCAAAATTTTCTCTCTAATTTCTATCATCTTCACCATCTTCACTTCAATGGTATCATCATTGATAACCACACCAAACAATAACAACAACACTACCATTACTATTCCTCTATCTCCATTATTATTCACAAACAACAAGCACAATAATAATAATAACCCTAATAACCCTTCATTAGATCCATACCAATCCCTCAAACTCCATGCTTATGCTTCCATAAGAAGAGCCCACCACCTCAAACACCATAAAGCCAAAAAAACCTTATCTCCCTCCATAATCAAAACCCAAGTTCACCCTAAAAGCTATGGAGGGTACTCCATAGACCTCAAATTTGGAACACCACCACAAACATTGCCTTTTATTTTGGACACAGGAAGCAGCCTTGTATGGCTCCCATGTTCATCTCATTACCTATGTTCCAAATGTAATGTAGACGACAATACCAAGATTTCAACCTTCATTCCCAAGAAATCATCCACTTCCAAGCTCATAGGATGCAAAAGCCCAAAATGCGCATGGATTTTCGGAGCCAACGTAAAATGTCAGAACTGCCAAGGAAAACAAAGCAATTGCTCGCAGGTCTGCCCAGCCTATACTATCCAGTATGGACTGGGCTCGACCGCTGGCTTTCTCCTTTCGGAGAATTTAAATTTTCCCAGAAAAATTGTGCCTGATTTTCTCGTGGGATGTTCTGTTTTGTCCGCGTACCAACCCGCCGGCATAGTTGGGTTGGGACGTGGGCCAGAATCATTGCCAAGACAGATGAATCTCAAGAAATTTTCTTATTGCTTACTCTCTCACCGCTTCGACGATTCCCGAGAAACCTCCAACCTTGTATTGCATGGCAGCGGAGCAATCGGAAAAACCACCGGTGTTAGTTACACACCGTATGATAAAAATCCAGCAGGGGAAAACACTGCATTTGGAACGTACTATTACATTCCAATTCGGAAGGTAATTGTTGGTGGGAAACATGTTAAGATTCCAACGAATCTTCTAGAACCGGATTCCGCTGGAAACGGAGGTTCCATAGTGGATTCCGGAACCACATTCACGTTCATGGAGAAGCCAATTTTTGACGCGGTGGCGCGTGAGTTTGAGAATCAGGTGAAACTCTCAAGGAATAGGGTGGTTGAGAAGCGTTCAGGGCTTAGTCCATGTTTCAACGTCGTTGCCAACAATAAAACGACGTCGTTTCCGTCTCTAACGTTGCAGTTTAGAGGCGGTGCCAAAATGACACTGCCGCTATCAAATTATTTTTCCTTCGTCGGGGCAAAGTCTGACGTGGCCTGTTTTACGATTGTTTCTGATGACGGATTTGCGGAGACACTGTCGGCGGCGCGTGGACCTGCCGTGATTTTGGGTAACTATCAGCAACAGAATTTCTACGTGGAGTATGATTTGGAGAATGAGAAGTTTGGATTTCGTCATCAAAGTTGTAAAAGCAGTGGTTAGCGCTGCTTTGTAATGTTGGAATGTGCGGCAGAGATGATGGCCGTGGGCGGTGGTTGTAGATTGAACGTTGAAAGTGCATGGTATTTTAGTAACATACATATGGATGCTACTTCCTTTTCTTTTTAATAATGATATTCACACGCCTTTTTGCGGTCATCACCTTTATATCCGTATAAAAATACGAATATTATAAGTGGATCATAAAAAATAGAAAACAATTAATACATTAATGACACTAATTTTATACGAGTGTCTATTAAAATGGTGTGTAGATAGGGAATATTTTTTTTTAAAGAAGCCTTATTGATTTTATTTTCTTGAGGTTATTAAGAAATATAATAATAACATTATTGGCTTATTGCAATGACATTTCAATCACAATTTGCACTTTTAACTATAATGATCAGAGTAGTTTTGTATTATTGTAATTTGGATTTGGATTGGATAATATAATCTATCATCTTGCAGCATTTTTAGTTAAATAATTCCACCTTTCATGAGAGATAAAAAAAAAAAGGAGAAAGGCGATGCATTGTTATTTGCATATAGTCAAAAGATAATGAGTGCTCATAATTTCGTATAAAAGATAACTGTTCATATATTATATATACACTCTTAATATCTATATAAAAATGAGTTTATTATTGATTAATTATATATTTAAATATTATACAATACTAATATCAAAACCATATTTATTATAAATGATATATACATGGTGTTCACCACTCATCATTTAATTTGGGTGTTTATCTTAATAATGGTTCCCCAGGGGATATGACCAATATTATTCTAATTATTGAACGTTATATGTCACTAAATATCCTTGCAAAAGGGTACCAACTACTGTTTTAATTGTTTCAACAATTGACTTTTGAAATTTGATCCTTGGAGTGCTTTATTTGTTTTCTTCCCATAGAAGCAATTGTATATGCTTATATAATAATAATAATAATAATAATAATAATATTCCTTAGCCTCTCATTTCGTTCTTCCTTCCTTATTTAATTTATTTTAAAAAAAACAACAATGCTACATGTACACCTTTTTTTGGTGTACACCTCTATCCAAGTCCTAAACAAATAGATTTTTATATATACAATGAACATGTTTTTATAGTTGACACGAATATGTTTTAAAACATGTTTGTTTGCTTTTAAAAACATGTTCGTTAATATTCTGTTCGTGCACGAACATGAATCTATATATACAACGAACATATTTTATAGTTGACACGAACATGTTAAAAATCTGTTTGTTTGCTTTTAAGACCCTGTTCGTTCTAGTAGTAAAAACCTGTTCGTTGGGACTTGAATAGAGGTGTACACCAACACCAAGATTAATTGAAAAACAAAATATGATGCTTTCCAAAAGGGGCCATTAAATTTTTTTTTTCATATTCTTTCGGAAAGTTTTCTTTCAATAAGGGGACTACATAAAGGGTTTGGTCATCTTTAATTTATTCTTTACTCCCTTCTTATATATGCTCTATGGATTATTCTTCCATTTACAAAATAAACCATAACTTTTGTTCAATTCATGCATTATTGTAGATTTTTGTTGGATTGCTTAACTCAAAAGTTATTGAATATATAGTGTGTTGATGGTTCCCTTTTTATTGTGGATAGCTCAATAAAATTAGGTATTCTATTAGTAGCCTAATTAGTGTATTGTATTATTATTAGGTTTTATTTCATGGGTAATGTTCATTCACATACCATGCATGCAACTAATATGGTCAAAGGATAGGAATGACAATACGAGCAACTAAATATATCAAAATTAAACCAATTTGAGTTGGTGTAATCGTTATTAGCTTACTAATAGTCCGTTTAAGTAAGTGTTGGGAGTTTGAATCTCGCATTGTGTATGTAGCAACCCAGTGAACAGTGGTAAATCTTTAAATGAAGCTCAGATTTTCGGATGATTAGTATTCGACCTCGGGTTGGGGAATGAATATTTTGGGGAACCAAAAAGTATATCAAAATTACTTTATAAAAATTTTAGATTAGATATTTTAATTTATAATAATTTTTTATTATTACAGAAATCCCTTGAAAATTTTTTTCGCTAGGTGAATTAGTCCTTTTATTGTTGGTATTAATTTATTTTGTAATAGAATTTATTATTTGGTCAATATATATATATCAAAAGGTAAACATTTTCATAATAATAAAAAAATTGTTATTATTAGAATTAAAATGTCCAAACCGAAATTCATTAAAAATCAATTTTAAATATATATTTTTTTTCATAATATGTTAACTTATATATACTCATTTAAACTCGTATATACTACTAAACAATGAAAGATCATTTTTATTCTCATATAATTTATATACACCACTTTGCACATACATGCTTTTTCTAATTAGGTGCTATAATAATATGATATGATTATTACAACAACCACAAGGAGGCCCCGTTGGAAGGTGAGAATCATCAAGAATGAATTATGATAGAGTAGTTGCTATTTCTTTCTTTGTCCAACTAAAAGGGGGAGGAGAAAACGTTTACAAATTTGTCAATAGCTCAACCACTAAAGATCTCAATCCTTTGTTATATGACAAGCGCAATCAATAAATACTAAATAAGTGAATAGTAACCTTAAAATAATAGGAATAAACTAATAATTCAAACTCTTTTTTAGGGTATCTAAACTCGACATGTCCATATAAGTCATTTAGGCCTTATCGAGTACTCATTTCGGAAGTTTAATGTGACTACATCCCCTTCTGCATACATATTGTTCCAAGGTTCAAATTTAAAATTAGACACTTAAGCAACTCAAGTTACTTACTACTTGTGTTAAGGGATATGTTTTTTTTTCGTTGGATATGGTTATTCTCTTTCCTTTTTTATTTTTGTTTTTTTTGGACCTGATTTTTTTAAAGTCTTTTTTGTTTGGACCTATATTGTATAGTTTCTCTGAAATAAAATGGCCTGATCCATTATTCTTATTCTTATTGGGTATTCAAAGTTTGGCTTTGCCCAAAAACATATTAATGCAAACTTAGTTAATGAATACAAAACCAATTGTTGACCCAAATATTCAACTTGGCCAGGCTTCGGCCCATATAAATACAAAAAATATAAGCTTTTGGTGACTACAAAAAATAAATAAATAAAAAATACTTAACCTAAAATTAAAAAAAAAAGTTGAAGTTACATTAAATATTTAATTATTTAAATGTATTACAATAAAAAATTACTAGTAAAATAACAAAATATTAAGGATTTTAATTTAAATTAATAATTAAACATATAGTCTTAAGACTCAGTTCAGCAGAGTTAGTTAATTAATTAGCAACATAGTTAGTTACAGACTTACAGCCAATTAGGATTTTAAAATGGAGCTGAAATTTTTTCAGACTTTGAAAGGTGGTTGAGTTAGTTGCTTCATCATACTCCATATTTTAATACCAAACGCCCAAACCACTCGCAATTGCACCATTTTTTTTTTCACTTTCACTTTTTTTTTTTCGTTTTTTTTCTTCCCTCTCTGCAATGCGAAGAAACGCGAACACTATTTCTTGCATTCTCTGCTCTTTCTTCGTCATCACATTCTCCGAAACCGCATCGATCTCTTCGATCTCCTCGCTTTCTTCTTCATGATGCGTTCTTTCTGGCGATCTGTTGATCGCTTCTCCGTTCTGCACTTCAGGTAAACTACTTCGAAATTTGAGCGATTTCTTGTTGTTTTATTTCTTTTTTCTGCTTCGGACTTAGGTATGGTTCGATTTTGAGATTTTGATGATTTTTTCACGTGGTGAATTATAGTTCTTCGTGAATTTTGGTGCGGAAGTTGCATTTTGTTGTTTTTGTAGCTCGAATTCGTTGATTATAAATGATGTTGTTATGGATTTTGCTTCGTTTGGCTTCATTCTGAGATTTTGATGATCATTTAGTTTGTGAACTATTTGTTCGTGAATTTTTATGGAGAAATTGAGTTCATGTGGTGTGTTTATCAGGATTTTCGGGAGCTTGAAATTGTATCTTATAGATGATATTGTTGTGGATTTTCTTTGTTAATCTTATATCTTTAGGTACTGCAGTTGTAACTTGGTTGTTCACTTGTGTGTTTTAGAGTGAAAATTGATTTTGTATTGTTCATTGCAAGGCTTTAATTGTTTCCAGAGCTTGAGCTTGTTTCTTATATATTACATTGTCCTGGATTTGCTTTGATAAGGTTCGATATGAGATTTTGATGATCTTCTTAGGTAGTGACTGGATTATTTGTGAATTTGATTCTGAAATTGAATTTCTGTGGTCTTTTATGAGACACTTGTTACCGGAATTTGAACTTATTTTTTTTTATTAATGCTATTGTAGTGACCTGATTTTTTGTGAAATTTGGTGTGGAAATTAAGTTTCTGTAGTGCCTTATGAGGCTTTTGTTGTTCACAGAACTTTAACTTGTTTATTTTAAATATTGCTGTTGATGATTTTCCGGTTACAGATCTGTAATTGATGAACTGAAGCAGATCAAAGTTGCGAACATGCGTAACAGGGTAACACAAGTCAATTTTGTTTGCATTGTGGTGCTTTGTTTTTTATTGAATAAAAAGCATCCTGTGATTATGCATGTTGTATCTTGCAGGAATTAGTGATGGATTTATTGCAGTCTCTAGTGAGATAATTACTTATGGTGATAAACACGATCCCTCCATTCTTGAGTAAGATTTTGTTGGGAAAATCTCGTTGCATCTGATCTTGTCGTTATTATCTTGAAAATTTTGAATTTTGAATTTTTTATTTGACTAAACGTTTCAGATGTTTCATGGATCGCCAAGTACTTGCGGAATTTGTTCGTATGCTTGATATCAGTGAAAATTCAAGAATTGAGGCACCATTGCTTCAGTATCTCAGCATAATGATTCAAAACATGGATAATGAACATGCAATTTGTAAGACAGTTAATATTTCTTGATGTTTCAGGCTAAGGTCATTTGGCTTTGGAGTTTTAACTATTGTTAATACATTATTAGCCATGAAATAGTTATTTGAGTTGAAATTTTAATTTTTTTAATTGAATATCTTTAGACACATTGATAGTGTATATACAAGATCTTATACTATGTTGAAATGTGGCCAAATATGGCACACAGAATCCAGATGGTCTGCTGGTGCTTTTATATTATCAACTATGTCTTAGGCTTCATATTGGTACTTAATCCAATATGTTGTTTTTGTCTTTGCATTTTGCAGACTATTGCTTCAGCAATGGTTATATTAATAGCATCATTTTGCATCCGTACGAACTTGATGGGGGAGACCTGGCTCCATACTATGTGTCTTTTCTAAGGTT